>JAYMTP010008300.1:0-10196 GCA_036897365.1 Geranium brycei
CTGTTCAAAAAAATAGATGAGAATGACTCTGATTTTTTATTTATAGATTTTGTTGTTTTCTCTAATTTTTTCAAAATCTTATATATGAACCAGTTTTAATTATTTTATAAAATATCACAAATAGTATCGCGCGCGGGGTATTGCATCTAATTAAATATAAAGTTAGGTTCTTTGGTGGGCCACATTGTCAACTAACAAGAAGAACTATATATACAAACAACATTTATTTAAAAACTATGTTTTAGGTGAATTATTACTTGTAAATGGAATACTAAATAAGATTAGGCGAATTTGTAATGGTACATGATGAATAATATATAAAACTTTCATTAATAAGATTTTGCTTAAAATATGTAATTAAGATTTCACACTGTCAATCGATTGAGTGTTCCCTACCGGTTAGAGACTTATTACTTGCTCCCTGATATCCTTCAAAAGTCGATTCCTGCTTCCATTACAAATTAATTAATATCCACCCCTATCTTTTACTTATTGATGATAATATTTAAATCTCTTCTACCAATTACCCTTCAAAAGTCAATAATTACTAATGGCTAATTGGCTACCATTAGTGTTCATTGAAGAGCTGGTTCATGATAAAGGGTTCATGACAAAGCGGTATGACGTCATCCATCAACTTCATTTATTACTATTTATCATATTTAATTTCTTAACATCTCAAATTTTTTTTATTAATTAACTATAATGATAATTTCTTCTTTTTAATTCCTAGTTACCCTCTACGAGGCCAAAGTCCAATCCTCCTAAACCTCAACTCCACCCATCCAACTAATATAGTTTAAACCCAACTATGTGGAATTCTTAACAATGGAGCTTCATCACATCGAGTTGCTCCCCCTAACCCAAAATCGCCTTTGCACTCTCACTCGTTGGCTCATCTGGCAATCATGGTTCTCTGGATCCTACTAACATGTCTGACTCGATTCACCATGAGATCCAATACCCTGTTGGCACGATGAAATCTGTACGAACCATACTCTAATACCACTTGTTAGAAAGAATCAAGTCTTACTATGGAGTAGCACATCACAAGAAAAATTCACATACACATTAAATCTCATATTTGACCTAAAAAATCTAACTTGCTAAATTTTGAGTCTAATATGTATATAAATTATCTTTTATACTCCATACACTTTTAATGTAAAACATGAACTCCCGTGTGAAATTTTAAACAAAAATTACGATTCAAATCCTGGTCACGAAACAGAGAGTAGACTATTGCGCCTAACAACTTCTCACATTTTGATCTAAATCTACCATCATTCCTAGAGATGCAACTATACAAAACAGTATAAAGTTGTAAATTTGGACACTTAATATTATAGCATTATTAAGTGCAACATACAATAATATAAGATTGTAAACTATAATTTATCCTCAAAGCAAAGTGGACGATGGAGTGACAACCTGGTGAGGTCACTAGTGCTCACTGTTCATGTTAGTGGACTCCGAATCGCATGTCTCCTCTCCTCTATGCGTTCCAGCTGTCCTGCCACTGTGGCACTTCTCCACGTGGCAGCTCCACACTAATTACATAATTAAGCAATTTTTGTGTCAATTTCTTACATTTATTCTTAACCCTATTAGAAGTCGGTATCCCTAAAGATATTTTCTTTAATAATAAAATACTATTATTATATATGTTTATTTATGCACATAGTATAAATTCTAGAGTATAGGATCATTAACTTTCCTTCGATATAAAAACCATTTTTTTTATATTACTTTACAAGTAAAAGCAGGTTGTTTATGATTTAGTTTTGAGTTGATTCGTTTTAATTTGTAGTGAATCATCAATTCGATTGTACTAAACTAAAAATTGAATCGACAAAATTTAATTTGATTTTGAACATGTCAATCACCAGTTTAGTCGGTTTGGTAGGAACCAAATTTTATAAAATTCTCTTATTTTAGACCGTATTGACTTATCGATTTTTTTTAAATTGATTGGTTTTTAGTCCAATTCAATTATTTTCATTTTATAAATTAAGACTAAACATATGAGTTTTGATTCGATTACTTTTCGGCTCAGGGCGATTTGGTAATTTTTGAACACCCCTACTTAAAAGGGATTATATCACATAATTTAGATGATGAATCAGTGAAAGTTTTATTATTCCTACCAAAATGTTTAAAAATTATTGTTAGTGTACTTTAAGTTTTGGTCACTCAGATTTATTTGACTAATTAATTAAGTATTTGAATTTGATTAATCGATTAAACACTTGAATTTGAGTTCAAATATTAAATAACAATAATTTTAATACACAATCTGCCACTAAAAAAAATTACTTTGAGTTTTGGTGAGATTTTCGAGTGAAACATTCCAACATATACCTCACTATAATTTTTCTTAGCCTTATAGCTATTGTTAGGAATGACATATAATAATATAATAAATAAATTATGTATAATTAGTTTTGTTTTATGGTTTCAAAATATATATTGTGAGGAACAATACAATATATAACGATCTTTAGTAAATTCAATTTCAATTGGCGTGATTTTTTTCTAATTTATAATACGTAAAATTCTCAATTATTGAGTTTTAACTATGAGCGACTTTTTCTGAAAAATTATATAACACATGCACTGCAGAATAACACGATTATCGTACTATTGCCTGCCTAAATTAAGGTATACATACAAATCGGACGGCTTGATTATTACAGCAAAATTTTATTACTTTAATTTCTCAACAAAACTACAATTAAAATTGTTAACCATGATTAACAGAAAGAGAGAGAGAGAGAGAGTGAACTGTGTAGTGTGTGGTAGTTAACAGACAAGCAACAGTATAAATGTTAGTGCCCACGAACAACGAAACGACACGTCGTAAGTGAGGGATTTCACTGGACCATGTATTGGGTGAGTTTGATTGGGCGAGTCGCAGAGGAGTATTCTTCTTTCCGCTTTGTCGTTTTCCTCTTATTTTATCTTCTCTTTTGTTTTAAAGACTCATAAATCGCAGATTTATTTATACAGACACAGAGCATTTCTCTCTCGCTCTGCCGCCTCTCGATTCCGATCACATCCTCACCGTCCGTTTCACTCCCTCATGACCCGCTCCTCAGATCGATCCGGCGCCGGAGCTCCGGCTCCGACCTCCGCCGCCTCTCTCCACCCGATCGCGACGCGCGAATCGCTCCGGTCTCGCTGATTCCGCCGGAGATCGCGGAATCGTTTCGCTCATCGATTTCGTTTCTCGGTTGATTGTGTGCTTTTCTGGTTCTTGAACGGCGGCTCCGAGCTTCTCCGCCCGATCGCGACGCACGAGTCGCCTCAGCTCCGCTGATTCCGTCGGAGATCGCCGTATCGTCTCTCTCATCGATTTCGTTTTTCGGTTGATTCTGTACTTTTCTGGTTCTTGACCGGCGGCTCCGAGCTTCTCCGCCGCCTCTCTCTGTCCGATTGCGATACACGAATCGCCTCAGCTCCGCTGATTCCACCACCGGAGATCGCAGTATCGTTTCTTTCACTGATTTCCATTTTTGGTTGATTCTGTACTTTTCTGGTGCTTGAACGGCGGCTCTGAGCTTCTCCGCCGGCTCTCTCCGTCCGATTGCGATCCACGAATCGCTTTTCTTTCATTGATTTCATTTTCTTGGTCGATTCTGTGTGCTTTTCTGGTGCTTCTGTGGAAGGTCGAGGAATGGAGGAGGGACGGAGCTCGCGGCGGGCGGCGGCGGGGGGCGCGGGGATGCCGGACGTGGTGCTGCAGCGCGTGATACCGTTTGTCCACGACTCGAAGGACCGCGACGCTGTGTCGATGGTGTGCCGGAGGTGGTACGAGCTCGACGCGCTGACGAGGAAGCACGTGACGATCGCGCTCTGCTACACGACGAGCCCCGACCGGCTCCGCCGGAGGTTCCCGTACCTGGAGTCGCTGAACCTGAAGGGCAAGCCGAGGGCGGCGATGTTCAATCTGATCCCGGAGGATTGGGGAGGGTTCGTGACCCCCTGGGTCGCCGAGATCGCCGAGAATTTCAACTGTGTGAGGTCGCTCCACTTCCGGAGGATGATCGTGAGGGACTCGGATCTGGAGCTCCTCGCCAGGGCTCGAGGTCGCGTGCTCGAGTCCCTTAAGCTGGACAAGTGCTCTGGCTTTTCCACGGATGGCCTGTTACATGTCGGCCGCTCCTGCAGGTATTTCCGATTCAATCAAACAAATTCATTTCAAAAATCCTTTGGTTGAACTCATTAATGCTACAATCCAATTAGTTTGCGCTTTCAAACCAATTTTTTGCTTACACTTTTGATGAAGATTGGTAATTGTAATAGTGTTGTCAATGTCATTTATGCATATTTTCCGTGTAAATTTTGCTAGCTAATTTCTTCGATTTCCTTCTCGTGTGGTTGGGTATCTTAAAGATGAAGTTTGCTAGAGCCTCTAATTATTTTACACACTGAACTAGGTTTATGTTTTCTAGCCTCAATTGTTGATCTGTATGGGTGTTTACATTTATAAATTTGCACTATTAGCATTCCCCTAGATTTGGAGGTTGTTTCTATCTTTGGATGTAGGAAGTTATTTTAAAGGTGCATATTTATGGGAGGCTAATTAAAAAATTGGTAAAAGGTTAAAACTTTATGTGGTTTGGAGAACTTTCATGTGGTGATTGTGGTTCTGCCAAGGATGTGAATGTTTGCTAGTTGATATAATCTATATGGTTGTTTCTCTTCTGCAGTTGGAATATCACATCTATATGCTATTATCTGATGTAGTTAAGAATGAGTGCCTTTGCTCTGTAATTTTCTCCATCAAATGTAATAAGTATAATAGATAGACAGTTGAGAAATTATAAGTAATCAATTTATTGTGGATATGCATGTGGAAGTCAATCTAGATGAACTTAAATGCAAAATAGACTGGGCATGGTCCTTGTTACATGCTTGATATTGATGAAAACATTTGACTTTAGCTTAATGTAAGGACTGCTGGAGTTGTCATATGAAGATAAGTGATTATCAAGGAAAACTTTCACACCTTTCTGATTTCCAGTTGGTTTCCTCCTCTAGATAGAATACTTATAGTTACAGTAGGCAAACCTTTCAATTGAATAAGGACTAAGCAAGAAATAAATTTACCTTGCAGTTCATATAAATGATAGGAAACTGACCTGTGTATAATTAGTGATTACCTTTAGCAAATGATCTAAGAACTCATTAAAATATTAAATTAGGCAACAACTCTTGGAATTGCTCTTGTATGTTCTGTGCTAGAAAGTTTAACAGAACGAGTTTGCCAAGTTGCATGTTTTGTGAATTTCCTTGTCTTGAGCATCTGAATGGACTTGATTTCTACTACTACTCATTTTCTGCTGTCTTCTTTGTGTGTATTCGTGGTATTGTGCTGGGTCTTATGTCAAAGATCTTGGTTATTTGTGTGAGTGAGTGTTGGAGCATTCTAAAGGCACAATATAATACGAGAAGAAGACTAGGTAATAGAAAGTTCAATTGCGATGAATTTGAAGTTGGACAGTATCCATAATGCTTTGCTTGGTAGGTACATGATTTTTTACTGGACCATGTCTGTTTACTTCATTTCTATTCTTTATGCTTGCATTCTCAGGAATTTAAGAACCTTGTTTTTGGAGGAGAGCCAAATCAAGGAGAACGATGGCAGTTGGCTCCACGAGCTTGCTTTGAATAACACAGTACTTGAAACTTTGAACTTCTATATGACAGATCTTGCTCAAGTTCGGTTTGAAGACCTTGAACTAATAGCCATAAATTGTCGCAATCTAGTCTCTGTGAAAATTAGCGACTGTGAGATCCTGAACCTTTTTGGCTTCTTTCGTGCTGCAACTATATTGGAAGAATTTTGTGGGGGCTCTTTTAATGAACAGCCTGATAGATACACTGTCGTGCCATTCCCCCCTAAATTGTGCCGTTTGGGTCTTACTTATTTGGGAAAGAATGAAATGCCTGTAGTATTCCCCTTTGCATCAATGCTCAGGAAACTGGATCTACTTTATGCCTTGCTCGATACAGAGGATCATTGCTTGTTAATTCAAAGGTGCCCCAACTTGGAAGTTCTGGAGGTATTGTATGAATTCTTCTAGCTGTTTCTTTGCCATCAATTTCTGTTATGTTTCTTGTCTGCACTTGTGAGAGATGCATACTCTTTATTACACAACAGTTCCCAAGTAGAGCCTTTTCTTATAGCCCTTCAGATTCCTAAAACTCTTCCATTGGTGATATAATCACTCAACATACTATCTAGGGACTGGTTACCTTAATGTACAAGAACATATGTTTTTCTACATTCAGAGTTTCCCCTTGCCTGATGCTCTATAGTTCTGTACTCCGGTATTGAGATACAGAATAGCAGATTGTTTTAGTTAGGACCTAGAAATTAAGCCATGATAGAGTAGCAATGTTGGATCCGAAATAAAACAACCCCAGAACAAACCTCACGAGCAAATGAGAAACAATCAAAAGACTAAAAAGAACAAACAAAAAAACCAAAGATAGAAACTCTCATAAGCTGACTCACTGATGCATGAACCATATGAATTTGAATGACTTTCTTATTCACTAGTGTGTTTCCTTGTTTAATTTATAAGTAATAAATGGCTTTATATATAGCCTTACAAGAACAACTAACAGAACAAATCATGGCTGCAAATGAGGAGTAACCACTCCTATCTTAAAGGGATAAAATACCCACTGCCTTATTGACTAAGGACTCACTAGCTAACTTGTTCAGGACTTATGCATTTATATAATTTAAATAACATAAATAATAACAAGATTAAACTTACAATCTCCCTCTTAAATTCGGACGTAAATTGTCCGTATTCATCACAACTATGGCTTCTTCTCACCTTCCTCATCGTGCCTATTGCTTTCTTTCTATTTTAGCCAGTGACTCCCACTGCGCACGGGTGAGGAATAATTGCTCTCCTCTTTCTTCTTTTTTCTCTTGCCTTCTTCCTTTTAGGGTATTTTCAAAAGCTTTTAGCCGCTTCACTGCTTCAGCTACTGTTATGGAAGTCATGTCTTCCCACTGTTGAATAGTCCCAACAATTGGAAGAAAACGATCGGGAACTGACCTAAACAATTTCTCAACAACTGCGCTTTCTGCAACTGGGCTTCTTAGTGAGTTTTAAAGAAAACTCACAAATGGTCTCTGTTTCTGCCATCAACAACATTCTGTCAAATTTACGCTTCAACACCATCACTTGGATTCTTGCTTCGCCAACATGTATCTCCTTGAGCGCCTTCCATGCTTCTTTTGCTGTGGCTTTATCAGCGCATCGGATATGACTTGAGAAATCATTACTAGTGCAACTTGATCTTTTTCTTCACTGAAAGATCCATCTCCTTCAACCGCATCCCACACTCCTAGGGCTCGCATCAAAATCTTCATCTTTGTTGCCCATATCCCGTAGTTGTCGTAACTGCCACCTCTCCCTTGTATATTTGCAAAAGAGATGCTTACTCCATTTCCCGTTGCCTTCTCTGGAGTCTTATCACCCATTGCTCAACACCGTGCTATGATACTAATTGTTGGATTTGAAATAAACAACCCCGGAACAAAACTCACGAGGATACCAAAGACAGAAACTCTCAAAATCTCACTCACGAATACAAGAAGAGAACCATATGAATAGAGCCATTTTCTTATTCACTGCTGTGTTCACTTGTTTAATTTATAAGTAATAAATGGCTTTATGTATAGCCTTACCAATACAACTAACAGAACATACCGTGGCTGCAAATAAGGAGGAACCACTCCTATCTTAAAGGGATAAAAGACCCACTACCTTATTGACTAAGGACTCACTATCTAACTTGTTGACTAGACTTTTTCAACACTATGAATATGCATTTGTATAATTTAAATAACATAACTGATAACAAGATTAATCTAACAAGCAAGTTGTTTCGTTCACATATATAACTCTTTGAATAGGGATTAAGTCTGAAAGTTATATGTAATTAATATTATTTAATTTTCTTGACAGACAAGGAATGTTATTGGGGATAGAGGGTTAGAAGTTCTTGCTCAGAGTTGTAAGAAACTAAAGAGACTTAGGATTGAGCGAGGTGCTGATGAGGTTGAAATGGAGGATGAAGAGGGTGTGGTTTCACAAAGAGGATTGATGTATTTGGCTCAGGGCTGCCCAGAGCTGGAATATTTGGCTGTATATGTCTCTGACATAACAAATGCATCTCTGGAATATATTGGTACTCACTCAAAGAACTTGTGTGATTTTCGCCTAGTTTTGCTTGACCGAGAAGACAAGATAACAGATTTGCCTCTTGACAATGGAGTCCGAGCTCTATTGAGAGGCTGTGAGAAGCTTAGAAGGTTTGCTTTGTATCTGCGACCAGGGGGCTTAACTGATGTTGGTCTTGGTTATATTGGACAGTACAGCCAAAATGTGAGATGGATGCTTCTGGGTTATGTGGGAGGGTCTGATACTGGGCTCCTGGAGTTCTCCAGAGGCTGTCCTAACCTCCAAAAGCTAGAAATGAGGGGGTGTTGCTTCAGTGAGCGAGCACTTGCTGAATCTGTAATGCACCTGACTTCTCTCAGATACTTATGGGTGCAAGGTTACAGGGCATCTCCAACAGGCCGGGATCTCTTGGCAATGGCTCGCCCATTTTGGAACATCGAGTTGATTCCCTCTAGAAAAGTTGTCGCTAACGACCAGTTGGGGGAGGCTGTGATAGCCGAGCATCCGGCCCATATACTTGCCTACTACTCTCTTGCTGGACCAAGAACTGATTTTCCAGATACTGTCATCCCTTTGGATCATGCATCGTTCGTCACAACGTAAAAGCTGTAAATACAAACTTTTTTCCAGGAAGTGCCCTTTTCCCATTTCATACTTTGTTAGAAGCTCTTTTCATAGCTTTTGTCCTTTTTTTGTTTTGTTTTTCCAGCCTGAGAGATTATATTTGCAGTTGTTCATTTACATCAAACTTGTCCTAGACTGTAATAAGTTTGTGTTTTCTTCTGTAATCTGAAAGCACTTGCACTTCTCCGTTTCTATCGTCTTTCTTGAAGTTGAGCTGATATTAGAAATTTACCAGGCATGTGAGGGTATATTGTGTTTGTGAATTTTAGATACAATTTGTTGTCATCATTATCTGATGCATGTATTGTTTGTGTTTCTTGATTAGTAATGTGCAGAAAAAAAGTGAAGTGAAAGTTTCATTGTTGATTGATCTGCTAATCTATTTGTATCAAACTGTTAATGTTACTGATAAAACTTTATCTGATTCTTTTATCGCACCCTCGATCCTATTGATACATGATTTGTAGACGAACCCTAAGTAGTCTATAGTACTTTCCTCGCGCACGCCTTGTAAAGGGTTGAGCTCGAACGACCAAATGACAAGAGTTGAATCATCCCCATAATCCACAAGTTTTAGTGAGTTTACAGACCCATCTAGACCTACATTGCTTGCCTCCATTCTGTACACATAGCTTCGCATTGACGAGTCCATCGAGACCAGCCTCTCTTTGATCCAAGACCTCTCCCCGTCTTCTTGAGGAAACATGAAGCCTGAGACGAGCCTGACATAGCCCGGCGCGCCTTCTTCTCCTGCTAAGTTGGTGTAATTCTCTACCATTGGCATCCACTCTGATAGCCTTTTTGTTTCTGAAACCATGTCCCATACTTTGCTTATGGGCGCGCCCACTATGCAGTGGACTGAACTCTGCCATTTCCTCATTCTGGGTTCGAGTTCCTGCATGATAGGTGAAGCTAGATGTCAAGAACTTTCAAGCAAATGTTGCATCATGAAAAATTTTACTTGGAATGTAAATTCCTTACCATTTTGGTTTGAGTATCTTCTGGTTTAGGAGGGCTCTGGTTGTGGGCTTGAAAACAATATAAGAACTTGGGTGATGCTTTGAATGCAGAGATCAAGTGTTTCTTGTGAAAGAATCCTTAGGAGTTTACGAGGGGATGATTCCTAGGTTGGTCTGCATAGGAGTTGACATTGCAAACAAATCTTATTGTTCTGCTCATTAGCATTAGCTCTCCCATTCTCTTACAAAATTTATGATAACCTCTTTTTTTTTTAGTGTTAAAGTTAGTTTACCTGAAAGCTGAAGTTGACATGTGAAGATCTCAAAATGTTTCTCTTCCCTCAGGTAGGGGTGTAAACGAGCCGATCCGAGCCTCATTTTGGCAGGGCTCGGCTCGGCT
>JAYMTP010008301.1:0-10196 GCA_036897365.1 Geranium brycei
AGAAATGAGAAAGTCAAGGCAGCTGCAGTAAATGTAGCTTATGATTATGTTATGTGTTGACGGGAAAATCTAATCAACACAAGACCGTCATTAAGCACGAACGTAAATTAAAATCGAACAATTTGTAATGTAAACATATAATATTTGCTGCAAAATGGATGGTCTTTCCCCCACAAGGGTTGGAAAGACTTGAGAAAGTCAAGGCAGATGCAGTAAATGTAGCTTATGATTATGTTATTTGCTGATGGGAACATCTAATAAACACAAGACCGTCATTAAGCACAAAAGTAAATTAAAATCGAACAATTTGCAGTGTAAACATATAATATTTGCTGCAAAATGGATAGCCTTTCCACACAAAGGTTGGAGAGACTTGAGAAAGTCCAGGCAGCTGCAGTAAATGTAGCTTATGATTATGTTATGTGTTGATGGGGACATCTAATCAACACAAGACCGTCATTAAGCACGAAAGTAAATTAAAACCAAACAATTTATAATGTGAAGTTGTGAACATATAATATTTGCTACAAAATGGACAGTCTTTCCCCACAAGGATTGGAAAGACGTGATAAAGCCAAAGAAGCTACAGTAAATCTAGATTATGATTATAATTGGTGGAGTACCTTATCTTGACCTCCAACATCCCAAACAGTAAAGCTAATGTTCTTGTACTCAACGGTCTCCACATTGAAACCTGGTAAAATAAAGATAAAAATAAGCAGCAAAACAAACAATCAAAATATAATTCATTCATGCCGTGAACAATGTTTCTTTCGAAATGATAGCTAGAAAATCTGAAGAAAAGAACATACCAATAGTAGGAATCGTTGTTACAATCTCTCCAAGCTTGAGCTTGTACAAAATGGTGGTCTTACCAGCTGCATCGAGACCCACCATAAGAATTCTCATCTCTTTCTTGGCAAAAAGCCGGCTGAAAAGCTTGGTGAAAGACAGCCCCATCTTCTATGTCAGCTGCATTAACACAAATTTAGACCAGGAAAAATATACTCTATTATACATAGGATGAGTAGAATAAAAAATTCCGTTATCAAAACATAAAATACAGCACTTAGATCATTCAGAAGCACATCTTTAACATAACAAGACTCATATCAAACCAAAAGCAATATGCTTTGTGACTCAAAATATTAGGTAGCAGTATAAAGCCAACAAATTTAAACCGGCCTTCATTACCGCCAAGCAATGAGGGCCAATGGACAGTAGAACACAAGCCAATGAATCAAAGGCACATAATTTGAGTTCATGTGTACATACAAAACAGATCTAGATCCAATCCAGAGACAACATAGCATTCACCAAGATACTAATCTAATGTACAGCAAGCAACCAAAATAATGCCTTTTGATGGTAAATCTTCTCTCATTGAGCTGTTCAAACTCAGATCAAATGAACCAATTCATGTGTCCAAACCGGTCCGATATTTCAGTACAATCCAATTTTAAGCACCTCTAATCAGACACAGCCAAATGGGGCACCAAATCCCACTAACAAACATCAATATCAAATAGTATTATCTTAACCCAACAAGCAGAAGCCCGCCCATAACAAAACAATACTAACTGAGCCCAAAAAAGCAAGATGCTTTGTGACTAAAAAAAAACTAGTTCCAACCATACGGTGATGGCCAATAGACTGTACAACACGAGCCAACGAATCAAATTCAAAGGTACGTAATTTAGTTTTCATTTGTACACACAAAACAGATCTAGAACCAAAATGCAAATCCACAGGCAATACTTGATCCAATACACATACAACATCGAATTCACCAAGATACAAATCTAAATGTACAGCAGGAGACCAAAAATTGCATTTTGATGACAAATCTTCTCCCATTGAGCCATTCAAAATCAAATCAAATGACAACAGATCTGAAAATCATTTTCAAAAAGCGAATCTCACACACAGTCAACAAGCACAAACACACACAGCTCCAATGGCCGCAACATGCATCAACAACAAACACACGAACCACACCACATGCAATCAAATGCGTCTCAGAAATCAGATCCAAATCCAGATCTACAGAGCAATAAACAGATAGAGAAAACACATGTGTTTGTGTTTGTGTGTGAGATTTATAAATATGTATAGAATCGGCCTTACGTGAGAGACACGAGCTTCGAAGCAGAGAGGCCGTACAGGGCAGATCTTGAGAAGCTGCCCTGGGAGAGAGATTTGGAGGAGGAAGATGGAAATTGGGACTGTTTGGGACTTATATAGATGAATTTATATAACGGAATAGTTAAACGCCGTTAGGGTGTTCTCAAATTTGCCAGATGTTGGATCGTTAGATCCGTCTGTGTGGCAGCGATTCACTGCGCTGTGGTTTTTTATTTGACGGAAACCTAAATTTTAGGGGTGGTGAACCGGTAATGGCCCGGGTTTACCAAATCTCACCGGTTTGAGTGGTTTGCGAAGTGGCATCGACCTGTTTGGTTTAGTTGTAGCGAGAGCGACACCGGCCGATGAGATTTGTTGTGTCCAACTTGCGAAGAAATTTGTGGAACTGGTGTCTCTTGGGAATGGGCCAAGGATAAACAATTGATGCTTGGAGTTGTTGAGAAACAAAATGACGGTAAACTTTAATGTGTTTTGTGCGTTCATGTAATAACGAGAAAAATTGCTGCAGAATAATGAGGTTATCCTGTCTTGAAAGTTTGAACGTCGTCGAGTAATTGAAGCAGCAAAATATCTCACAACTTGTCTCGGTCGTGACTCGTTAATCCGTCTTGACTAACGAGCAATAAATGATTGTTTATTTCTTGGATTGTCGAGAAATAAGAGAGTGCCCGAGAATAGTATATAGTCGGTGATGGATTTGTGAGTGTATATACATTCTATCAAATCCATATTACAACATTCCTTAACTGTTAGGAGATCTGCAGATCGGAGGAAAAGTCATTGTCCTAAACAACTCTTCAAATAATGAATACATGTAAATGACAATATATGCGGCTCTCCAGGGACATGCATTAATTAACTCAAAATGTATATTGTGTAACTGATATTTTTGTGTGTGATTGTAAAGGTTGGAATACGATCAACAAGGCGACGTTGTTGCCTACTATACGCACGAGGTGCACCCTTGTATGTAGAGAGACAATGTTGTTGATGACGCAAAAAAGATATCAACTTACATCTAGTTAAGCCACTATCAAAGAGCATGTCAAGCGCATATTTTATTTGTGTAAGAACAGTGTTAATGGACAAACATGTTACTTAAAGACCAAGGAATTATTTTAACTTTTATCAATTTGTTGATATAGATGAAGCTTAAGCTACTAGATGGGTGTGGTGTTAGTGCTCGCGACTACCACGTGGTGGATATAGATGAGAATCACAACAAACAATTTATAACTCTTAAAAGCAAACAAGGAATAGTTTGTTGTCAAGGGTATAATCAAGAGTCGTGATAAAGTTCATGAATTTATTAGGGATAATTACATATTAGTACACCCGCCGAAATCTCATTCTAAAATTGGTACTCAAGTTTGATTTTTTTTTTCTCGATCCCTCAAGTTTTATTACATTACACTTAAGTTAAAGGGATAATTATAGATTAGTACACCCGTCGAAACCTCATTCCAGAATTAGTCCCTCAAGTTTGGAAAAAAAATTTCAGTCCCCCAAGTTTAAAACGTTAACACTAAAGTCAAAATTCTGTTAAATCTAACGATAATACGGTTCATATTTTTTTTAATACCCAAAACGCCCCCAATATAATTTGTGTAGGGTATAATTATTTTATAAATGTAAAATTATCACTGTACTCTTCATTTGCATAACAAATTTAACTTAGGTTCAAAGGTAAATTAGTCCTTTCGAATAACAAAATAAAAAAATACAAATAAATACAAGTGAAATTAGTATAATGCCCCTTTCTTCAACCTCCCATCCGTCGCTCTCTCTCTAGTTCATCAAAACAGCCACTTTGCCTCCCATCTTACAAATTATAAATTAAAAAAAAAAAATTGTTCTGGGGTACTCAGACCTGCACTTCCAGACGGAGTGCTCCGAGGCCTTCACGGCGGAGATGGGAGGCTTGGCAGGCCCAGGACTGGATGCAGAGGAGGTGGAGGAGGGCGTGGCGGTGGCTGTGTCTGATCCAACGGGGACGGAGAAGAGCCAAGTGCCCTCTCCTTCGCGAACCCAAATCTGGACTCGAAGACCCGAAGCAGGTGGTTCAGGAACGGCAGGCCCTCCGAGACCAGCACGTGCTACAACCTCCTCCTCCTCCGCAGCGATTTAGGGTTCCGGAGCTGTGACGAATTCGACATCGCCGGCGAGATGGGTTCTGGATTGGAGGTGCTCGCTCTCCAGAGGCTGCCAGAACCGCCGATTCGAAGCCTGAAGAGGGCGATTCGGTGCCGCGGGAGTAGGAGAGGCGATTCGGCGGTTATAATATGAACTGGCCATGACAATTTTTTGGATTGAACTCAAAAATAATTCTTTGAATTAACTGGGCATGATAATATGAACACAAGTTTGGAACAGAGAGAGAGAGAGGGAGGAGGTGAAAGATGAGGGCAATATTGTCATTTAATTTATATTTAAAAAAATTAATTTTTTATTTGTTTATTTTAAAAGTCAAGTTTGCCCTTAATATCGTAGTTAAATTAGTTACTCAAATAAGGATAAAATAATCATTTCATTTGAGGATTAAATGGTCATTTTGAATTTATCAAATAAGTATAGTGTTCATGAGTTATCTACCGAGGACAATTTGGATTTTTTACAAACAACATCAGTTAAATCCAACAGAATTGAACATAAATGTAATGTAATGAAACTTGGGGGACCGAGAAACAAAAAATCAAACTTGGGGTACCAATCCTAGAACGAGGTTTCGACAGGTGTACTGATCTGTAATTATTCCATCATTTTACTTTCTTACCTCGAAATTCCCATTTTAACCCTCTGCGAAATTCAAACTCACAACCTCTACATTAACGTAAGGTTCTCGAATTTTTGAGTCAAAATTTATTGACTAGACCGTAAACCTACACGACATCAAACCCCTTGGTAATAAGTCAGGGAAAAGCCTACTTGGACCACTGTGCCAAAAGCAAAATTATATAATATTATTAACTCAATGTACATAACTTAGTTTTCAATTCATGAGGTTACCCACTTAGTTAAACATTTCTCTTTACTAGTGTTCAAACTTATTTTTTCTCAAATATGTTAACATTGCTAAAAAGTATCATTAAAAACATATAAAATGACCATTATACCTTTAAACCGTCATTCAACTTATAAACTTATGTCGGTGAGCAAGTGGGTTAAGACAACGATGACATTCTCTCTCTCTCTCTCTCTCTCTCTCTATTTCTCTCTTGCGACATTGTTTTCATCAGCCTCACCATACACGACGATTCCAACGGCCATAGAATCGGTCCAAATCACACTATGCAAGGCAAGATGTATGTTTTTGTTATTTTTAACTTCATTTTCACCTATGAGATGAACCGACTACTGTAATGTATTTTGATGGAGAAACATATTTCAGACGAGTTTTAAGAATTAAGACGAGTATAACTCTCAATCTGATGACGAGAATGAGTAACCCCTTAATAAACATACTAGTGAGGGCGCTCTCCTTCAATCGAAAATGTAAATGAAAGAAATATGTGCCGGAGACTCATTCAACTGATGACATAAATTAATAAATTAAATAAAATCTTAAAGATATAATTTGTCTCCCTAAATGTTAATGATGTTAAAAGATTTCCAAATAAAAATAAGATAGAACATATGGTTATAGGTCGTCTCTTTCACCAAAATTTATAAGCAAAACAAGAGTTGGTCGACTCGGTTCATGCTCTTCAGTGAAGTAATAAAAGTCAAGTCACAAAATCCCTACACTACAGTATATTATATTACGAATAGCTAAAATCATCCAGAAACAATTTACTCAACACATGTATCATAAATTATTATGAACTAAAGGCAAAAAATGTCTAAAACCAACTAGCTAAGCCTAGCTAGCGGCGAACACCTTGACGACCCGACGAGCTACGACCAACCAGAGCCATCAACGCGCTCTTTATCACTCTACCCACCGGAACGCACCCACTGCCCACACTCATCGTACCATAATCGTCCTCGTACCGAATCGCCCTTTTCGAGCTCGATCCCAACGATTTCGAGCTCGATTTCGATTTGGGTTAGTTGCTTTTGAAATAGGAGGGGGAGGAGGACGAGGACGAAGAGCCGGAGGAGAGCGACGGCGACGCCACCACGTGGGTCCGCTTGTTCCTGCAGGAAGGGAACAGAATCATGCTGATGAGAAGGGTCGGCTTGGATCCGGAAATGAAGCTGCTCGCCAACCGAAAGAGAGTATTTATGGGCGAGGTGTGAACTATTTGACACAATGAGCCCGAAAGTGTATTATGTCATTGTTGTCGAGAATTTTAATATCTTAACATCTTTAACGATGTTAAAGTTCATTTGAAAGATTAAAACTACCCCGCAACAACTTAAAATCTCAAGAGATGAAAAGGGTATTATAATCACATAACTAACTATGTGGCACGGTAAACCTCAAAGTGTATTATGTCAGCGTTCTAAAATTTATTTGAAATGTCAAAAATATTTTTTACCCAAACAATATAAAAAAGTAAAAAAAATAATATTTTAGGATGTGAACGGTGGAGACGGGCGGGCTTCGCCGGCGGCTTGATTTCGCCGGCGAGCTCGGAGATGACGGATGTGAACTTACTTTTATTTTTTATTAAAGGTCATTATGTAAAGTTATACTATTGTCTGCTGCTAAAAATTTTTTTGACCATGGTAACATAATACATTTTCAAATTTACTGTGATGACACACAATCATGTATAGTTTATCGTAATATAATTTTTCCTTTATTTTAATAAGTCTCGTTCTTTTTCACTGCATGTAATTTGTGCATGTAGTGAAAGATAGTAGCAATCTATTTTTTATTATGAAATACGATAACGACAAATCATTTAATTATTTGTGGGGTGTCTTCTATTTTACTATTTCATTTCAAGACTTGGGTAAAATAATCAAGTGCTCATGCCAGAATTTTTAAATGGCCACGTACTGCTGCTAGTGAGAAAGGGTGTGCCTGAAACTGGTGGAACATTCAAAATTTCCTCTTAAATTAATTTACTTCCCTTGAAACTTAATATTTCATTGACCAAGCAAACTAATTAATGGTGATGAGAAGGAGATTAAATATTGTGGAGAGATTTGGGGCCATGTGTGATGATCTAAAGTGTAGTTGACAAGTAGGTGAGTTTAGTTAATTAATCAAGAACTTCCATAGCCATGAATGAGAGGTTGAGGGCATGAAAGCTCTTGTGATATCATTGGGTTCACAATTTTCTATAATTGGATTCCACTTGATACCCTTTCCTTTTCCTTTGTCCCTTAATCATACAAATCTTAGTTAGCTATTGATCACTTAGATAATTAATTGTGTTTCAAGTGATAGAAATAATGTGGAGAATAGGAAATATCAAGAATAATAGAAAATTCTATTAAATAAGTAATAAACCTAAAATGAAATTAAGAATCCTAATTTTATTCCAACAGTACTTTTATAACGCGAAAGTAAATGGGTAAATAATTCTAAGATGTGACATGACTAAATTATTTAGTTGGTATTTTATTTTAGAACCTAGTCATGTAGGTTGGTCATTGGTGGGTGGATAAATTGTTCTTGTTTACTCCAGTCGAACGATTAATAAACTCGTACTATTTAGCCAGTTATATAACATTTATCAGATTTGTGAATTAATAAAAAAACAAATAATCAAATTTATTTGTTAATATTTTTCCTCCATAAATAACTATCGTTTTTTTAAAGTTATACAGTGTTTCTAATATATTCATAAACTCTCCACATCATTCTTCCTACAGAGTTCGAACTCACAACTTCTAAACAAAGAGTGTGAGCCTCAAATATCGCTACAGTGTCCCCTCGAGGGCTGACTATTGTACTGTACTAATAACATCAAAAAATAACCAAACTTTATTGTAAATACTCTCCTGCAAATAATGATTGCACTTGAGAAGTGAAGCTTCTCAGAAATGATGAGCTAAGTGCAACCACCAACAAACAGGGAACCCATTACAGAGTGAGGTGCTTTGCCTAACAGATGACTCAGGACCCCACTGCTATTAAATACGTCTGTTGGGGCTTAATTGTGCATTTTGGATTATTTCAAGGACGAAAATGTGAATATAGAATAAAGAAGAAGAGCCACTGACATGATCTATTGTAGGCAAGTGTTGAAAATGCTTAACTACCAAGTTCGTAGCAACTGAAAAGTACACCATTTTTTAAACAAGATTTGGAAGGTAGTTAAATGAAATAAACGAAGTAAGCCACTGACATGATCTATTGTAGGCAAGTGTTCTCACTATCTGATATGTCAAGGGAGGATATGATGCTCTGATCCAATGGCCGCCTTTCCAAGTAGAATGAATCATCCTTGAAGTCTGCGATATCAAACAAGCTTCCATGTTCCTAATATTAATCAAACAAATGTCAATGGAAAGATGAGATTGTTTTGAAGGAAGAAATAACATTGAGCTAGCAAGATATTTTGGATAAGAGATAATAGCACATAGAAAAAACAAATTAAAGTCAACAGAGCAAAATCCTAATTTGGCTACACGACATTGCCATTCTATCTATTTTTTTTAATCACTTTTCAAGGCTCTGCATTATATCCTTTAAAATAAGCACTCGAAAGTCTAACATGGTGAGCTTCTGTCATCAGAAAGGTGAGTAATGAATGAGTCATGTCTTTAGATGGAATAGGAGGAAAAATAAAAACAAACTATGGCATCATATCTGAAATAAAAGTTTTATAATGACCTCAACTAAACAGAAAAAATAATAATGTGCCATTAAGAGAACAGATCAAATGACTGAAACAATTGCTGCAAATATTGTACAGTAACAACAATGGAAAAAAGTGAGAAACATGTAAGGACGGTTATTCTCTTGTAAGATTGTAAAAAGAAAGAATACTTACTATTTTTTTGTGCATGCCACTTTTCTATACTCCCATACCAATTCCACTGGAAACATAAACCCGCAACACGGAGTATGCTAATAGCAACCACCTCAACAAATGCCATCACGAATGACCTCTGAGGTGATAAACCAGCAGTTGCTATGGACAGTAAGATTCCCTCGAAGTTGCATGGAACAATAAAACTACCAGATTTTATGCCATTTAGAGCTTTCTTGGCAACTTCATCTGCTTTCATTGCACCAGAGGAGGCTGCTATGATACTAGTCAGTTGAGGTTTTCTCTTGTTTTCTGTAAGAAAAAGGTATCTTACGGTCATTAAGAGTTAAGAAAACCGAAAGAGTAATCAAGAAGCTAGTTCAGGAGATCCTGGTACCATTCTAGGATAAGTAGCATAACTTGGGAAAGCTATTTCAGTTAAACTAGCTTGTCCAAGCTGCATGGCTGAAACGATCAGAGATCACTTCAAGGTATACTATAAATCATCTCTAATTTATGAACTCTCCCAGACAGCAAAGGTCGTCAAGAATAAAGAGAAATTGAACACCAAGAAAAGCTAAAATTATGTTCAAGCAATTATATACATTAAACTTTGAAAGCTACACCTTTTCATCTAAAACCGGACTTCAATAATAGTTTTTTTCTTTGTGCATGTCCATGATGAATAATAATTATTGTAACTATGCTTGAAATTTAAGTAATGAGCTCTAACAGCCCATAACATGAAACTAGCTAAACCGATGAGAGAGTTAAGCAGGAATGAACTTAGATTTCTCACCTTCAGCTAGACCAGGAGTTTCTGTGTCTGGAGGAAATATAAGAGATATGTGAATGTTATCTCCAATGACCTCTTGTTGCAATGCTTCTGCTAGACCCCGAAGACCAAACTTACTAGCTGAATATGCCGTGTAACCATATATACCCACCTGACCACAAGCATGGCGACAAATCAGGAAACAACAACAAGGTACAAATAAAAGTTTCTTTAGGAGTCAAGTACCAATTTGCAGCAACAATGGCATCATTTCTATTTATTTGTAAATCTAAACGGGTGCTCAGAGCATAATAAAAGGTGCTTTCCACTAACATTTCACCGAGTGCAGCAACAATGGCATTGTTTCTTTTCTATTTATTTGTAAATCTAAACGGGTGCTCAGA
>JAYMTP010008302.1:0-10196 GCA_036897365.1 Geranium brycei
GGGCGAATGAGGGTTTGGACGTTTTTGTGGAGGTTGTAGTGGAGTGTGCCCCTATATATATATATAAAAATTGAATTTTATAAATTTGATTACTCAAAGATAATGTGTTTATTTGTATCTTGACATGTATTTGCTATTTGCATTGTTGACAACTGAATTAAATATTTTAAAATTTATTATCTCAAATTGTTATCTTAATTTATAAGTAAAATACAGATAAACAATGTGCATGTATTTTGAAAATTAAATAAATGTTGACGATATGGACCAGTGTATTAAATGTATTGCCGGTTTATTTAATTATTCCATTATTGTGTGATTATAGCTATAATAACATGATTGGAGCTTCTATTGAAGTAATCATTATCGATCGAGGGAATAATGTTATTAAAATGATTTTCCTACTACCGTGCTAATCATATTTTTATAAATTATACCATTGAAATACACCTTAATCATAAGACTAATTCACTTAATTAGCAAATTTACTATTGTTGAAAATTTCAACATATTTTTCTAAGATATAAGTGCATATATAATAATTATATAATTTTACTACTGTTTATGAATAAATCAGGGTGCTCAATATATATTATGTTATTTTTGAAAAATAGTGATATATACATTGTTAATGACAAAAATGTGATATGAATTTATAATTTTTTGCAAAATGCATGTATTTTACAAGAATGACGAAATTTCCTTCAAAATTAAAATTTAATTTGTTCAAAAAAGTAAATATAAAAAGTTTTTATTTTATCTTTTAACTAAAATTTGCATAATCAAATTTTGTAATTTAATATTTTAGTTAATTTATTTTATAAAATTATTAATTTCAAAGACAATGTCGTCATTTCTATAAAAAAATATATACAATTTTCAATAAAAATTAAAATTAAAACTTACATCACTTTATTGTGATGAGAAAAGTGCATAGCCTCTCAAAACAAAAGTGTGAGCACTTATTTACCACTTTCCCTAAAATTTAATATCATATAATATTTAACACATTCAACATATAATTTTACTTTTTCACAAACACAACTTAATTTGAGTTTATTACAACGTATAAATTATAGGGGCACACTCGGCTACAAACCTATATGGGACGCCCAAACTATGTAGAACCGTCGGATCTGAGACGCACGTTATCTCAGAATGCGGCACGTGACAGGGTCCAACATGTTATACAACATTGCACTACGTGTTTTACATGGTTATACAACATTGCACTGCATGTTATACGGTTCAAACGTTTTACTTTTTTTTATTAGTTTGTATATAAAAATGTCACAACCATTGCATCATGAGTAATGGGGACCAAGAATCACGCCTAGTTTATGGAGTTTTGTCGGAAAATTTATTGTTAACACTTGGGATCGTAAAAGTTGACCCAAACAGACCCTTACAAGCTCAACAACTATCGTCCTCAGTGCCTCCACTTACATTCAACCTTAAAGTACCCAACCTTATAAACCAAACAGACCAGCTAACCTGAACCAGTCTTCATTTCCTTGCCACGTACACAGTCTTCGACGTGGATCCTTACGATGGAGACACGTGGGGTTATATCAGAGAGACTGGGTCCGATTTTATAATTTGAAAAGGTTGAGGGGTCAATTTGTTATTAAATGTCAAAAGATGATGGAGACAGGATCGTGAGACACGTGTAGTGCATGCGTGGTAAAGTACAGAAACCGTAATAAATTCGATTTAATAGCTACAAAGAAATTGCATTGGCGTTTTCGACGAAGTGTGTAATGGTGAAAGTGTCGGTGTCACGGAGTGACACTGAAATGGTGTTTTTTTCACCTAATGGTTGACACGTGTTGGGTTCTGATTGGGAGGTCGGGTTGGGTAGGTGACCCCTTGACTTATTCGAATTATGGTCTGTTAAAATCGAGTATTCGGGTTGGGCCCAAATCTGGAGGTGAAGACGAAGCATCTATTGTTTAACTCTGGCCCATGTTAGGCCCACTTACGGGCCCATAACTCATGTGACTTGCATTAATGTCTTCGGAATTCAAACATGTTTTATATTTCAAAATCATCAAATCATGAGCTTGGCTTAGTAGTTATTTCTTCCCTAGAAAAAATCAAATCAACAAGTTGACCAATATTCATCACTCCCTCAAAAGTGGCTTCCAAAGTTTCCCCCACAAACAAAAACCATGAACCGTTTCATTCATCGCCAACCTTAACAATCTTCTTCCCGGTGTTGTCGCCGCGAAACAGCCCCACAAAAGCCGACGCAATGCTCTCGACGCCCTCGGAAATATCCTCGATCACCTGAATCTTGCCGGTGCCGAGGTGGTCGCGCGTGGCGGACACGAAGTCGGAGTACACGTCCATGTGGTCGGCGGCGAGAAAGCCCTGCACCGTGATTCTCTTGTACACGATGTCCAGCATGTTGGGCGCGGCTCGCTTCGCCGCGTCCGTGTACTCGGAGATCACTCCGCAGACGGCGACGCGACCGAACGCGTTCATGTTGTCGACGGCGGCTTCGAGCATCTCGGCGCCGACGTTGTCGAAGTATATGTCGATGCCGTCGGGGAAGTGGGTCTTGAGGGTTGACTTTAGGTCGGTCGCTTCTTTGTAGTTGAATGCGTCGTCGAAGCCGAGCTTCTCTTTTAGCATCTCCACCTGTCAAGAAAAAGTCAACTCGGTCTTATGATTTTGTCCTACAGACACTGTTGTAAAAAAATGTTAAGGCGTTAATTAATTGGAGAAGGCGTCTTAGTGACTAATCGAGAATTGACAATCTCGTACAGTTTACAGTGTACATTAATACATTTGAACTAAGTCCCAAAGATGGATCAAATGTAGCCATGCAGGGGTGCTCAAAAATAAGCGTACGTACTTGAAAAATAACTGATACGAAATAACCCGCTTGATTTGGTTTGAAATTGAACCGATTTCCATCGATTCGGTTTTTGTTTATAAAATGACAATCGATCAAAAATCAAATTGAATAATAATCGAACGATTTGGATGAATGACTCATTTTAGTTCATCAACTTTTATTAATTGGGCTTAAAAATATTGGTCCATTAAATAATAAGTCAAGACTGATGCAAAATGTGAGAATTTCATTAAAATTAATTCGAAGAAAATTCAACCAAAAATCAGTAAGTTAAAGAATCTTAAAATGTGAGAATTTCATGAAACTAGATTCATAATGAACCGAACCAAACCAAACAAGAAACTAAAATCGAATCCTTCGGTTTGATTTTGGTTTTTATTTTTTTAAACAAAATTAACTGGTTTGGTTCAAAACAGAATCGAAGCGACTCAAAACCGAACATTTAACAACGCTAAGCAAATTTGTGTCTAAATCGGTCTAACCATAATATACGTCAGGGGTGGGCACAATTAGCCGATAACCGGCAAATTGACCGGAATCGTACATAACCGGACCGGTCAAAACCGAAATAATTATATACGGTTTCGGTTATGATTTTCAATAACCAGAATAGACCGATCCGGTTACCGGTTATTGAGTTTAATAATCACGATTAAACCGAAACCGACCGAATTTATTCCAATTTAAAATAGGTTGATCTCTCCACCTCCACACAGACTGTGAGCCCCTCTCCTCAACATATCACATGTATGACTCTCTCTCTTCCATCCTTCCTCTCATGTGTGACTCTCTCTCTCTTCCTCAATCTTATCCCCTCACTATTCTCTTCCCTTCCCTTCCCTTCCCTTCCCTTCCCTTGCTCTCTCTCTCTCTCTATTCTCTTCACTTCGAAGTGACTCTCTCTCCCTTCTTCTCTTTCTCAATCTCTCTCTCTATTCTCTTCCCCTTCCCTTCCTCTCTCTCTTGCTAATAAATGGAAGTATTGGTGAAATGGAAATATTGGACATGAATGAACAAAAAATAAAGAGTTTGCTACAAGACTTGATCTTGCAACCTCCCACAAAGAAAATTAGCTTCCCAGCCATTAGACCAAACATCCATTTCTGAATAAGTTTTGTTTTTGTTTTTTTGTCTATGGTGGTTATGGAGGAGATGGTCGAGCAAGGAGGCAGCGGCAGAGCAATTTAGGGTTTAGAAAGAGATTTTTTTAGTTAATTTTTATTTTTTTTTAATTCCGGACCGGTTCCAGATTAACCGAGATAACCGACCGGAATTTACGGTTAACTGAAAATTCGGTCTCAGCTTAATTCCAGTCGATTTTGGTTCTAAATTCTAAAAACCGGATAGAACTGGTTCAGTTATCGGTTCTAATCTCCGGTTCCGGTTAACCGGAAATGCCCAACCCTTATACGTGGTTCAAATTATGAGAAAATGATTGTTTTGATGTTACCTTATGTTTGGTTCCTGCGCAGCCAACAACGTAGCACCCAAAAAGTTTTGCATATTGTCCGACCAAATTTCCAACCGATCCCGAAGCCGCAGATACAAACACTTTCTCGCCTTTTTTCGGTTTGCATATTTTGAAAAATCCTCCATAAGCTGTCAATCCACTAAACCCTATAAAAACAAGCAACAAAACCACACAATTTTGTTAATGAAACATCAAAACACCCACTAAAAATAAGTCATACACATATGGTCAGCCAGACAAGGGGTGGTCACTTTTTAACCAAAACCGAAACTGTACTGAGATTCAAACCGAATATGAACTGAAGAATCGAGAACCATGAGTATTGAATCAAATTTGGGTCTAAAAATTGAGAACCAAATCAATTCGGTTCGGTTCCAGTTCTGAGAGTGCAAAACGATTGATTAACCGGTTCAGAATCGAACCGGCTATGAGGGTTTTAATTAATATTTTTTGTATTTCGATTTTAAGTTTTTGTCAACAAAAGAGTTTAATTGTATGTAATTTTCACCATAAATTTAATAATGTACGAATATCACATTAATTGGATCTAACTGGACAAAACTATCACTTTAAAAACTTAAACTGATAATTGAATGACCAATTATAGTTTTATACTCTAAAATTATATTTTTTCCATACGTGTTTAATATAGCTGACTATGTGTCACAACAAAACTCGAGTTACCTAGAATTCCAACATGGTACGAGAGCGGAAGTCCCATGGAGTCGAGCTTCCTCAACATTCCATCCGCTCCTATGACAGAATACTCTCCCCAACTAATGAGCCCCACGACCAAATCGTCCTTTTCGAACTCGGGATTCCCCGAAACCACCACTTTCCCGACGCCATAAGCGTAAATAGCCTGTCCAATCGCGAATCATTAAAGTCTCCAAACCAGCTAAGTCTGTAATAGATAAGTATGAGGTCGCTGGTTTCAGTCTGCGTACCTGTCCTGGAGTGATGCCATCTGCAAAGGACACGGTGCCCTGCGAGGAGCTCCGGCTCTTCATGCGGTTTATCTGGTAAGGGTCGATGGAGACGTAGAGGTTCTTGACGATCATGTTTTTGGATCCGGCCTCGACTTCAACTTTGAGAGCTTCGGTTTTGATCTCGAAATCGGAATCTTGCGGCGATCCATCTATGTGGTTCTTGATCACCACGTACCTGTTGCTCACTTCCATTGAAATTTGAAACCAAACCTTAGATCCACAAAAAATGATGATGATACAAATCTACACTTTGTGCTTCAAATTAAGTTCACAGATCTGATTTTTATAGACTTGACGATGTTTTGCTATTGGTCTGTTTGTCACAGCTCTGGTGGAATATAAAGCACAAGATACTTTCTCGGGAAAAATGACATGGACCCACCAATTTTGATTAAAGTAATGATACTAAAATATTATGTGTCTCTTGTCAACAACAACAAGAATCTGGTTGGTGAGCAGGACAAGAACGTGTGGTTGTGGAATCTTGAGTTTGGGAACCTATGAACAAAATGGCATATTTCTTGTGAGCTTTGTTATTTGAATATCTACATCTATGGAAGTTTAGTTACATTGTTATTTGTGTGTCCGAATGCTCCTCCAAAATGTCCGTTTGGTCGCCGGCTGTCAGGCCGGCCGGCCCATCCACATGGCCCGTAATCTGTTTGGGCCTCACGTGCGGGTTTTGTACGGATTAAATTTGTTGAATCCGCAAAATTATAGATTATTAGGATCTCGCTCATTCGCATAGGCTCGACTCTCGATCTATCTTGAATGCCCTAGACTCTAGTATTCAAGGGATGTTTCAAAAATGAACTGAGAAAAATCGATTTAATTCAATTAGATTATATGTAGAAATGAAATTGAATTTGAACCGGCTTGGTTTACATTTATAGTAATAAAACTAGAAGAAACTTGAACTAATAATCGATTAGTTTAAATACATGACTTGATTTAAGTTATCGATCTCATTCAAATAGGCTTAAAAATATTATACCAGTAAAATATGTCGAAATAGATAGAAAACACACACCCAAAAGTGAAAAAATTAATAAAATTTGTTTCAAGTAAAATCGATCAAACCAGTTCAATTTTAATTTGTTACGATTGGATGGTCGTTTCAATACAATTTTGAATCGATACGACCCCGTCCACATTACAACCTACCCATATTTTAGTGATTATTTTCGGACTTAATAATCATTTTGAAGCAATATTTAAGGATAACGTTTTTTACTTTATTTAGATATTTAAGAATGTTTAAATTATTCTATACGCTTTTAACACGTGTAGTTGTTGTGGAATCTCAAGTTCCGGAACCTATGAACGAAATGGCATATCTTGTGAACATGACTAGTGATTGATTATCTATATGAAAGTTTAGTTACATTGTTATTTGTATGTCCAAAATCTCCCAAAAAACATTCTTTCAGTCATCGGCTACCTAGCTCGCCCGTCAATTCACGTGACTCTTTGTTCGTTTGAGCCTCATCTACGGGTTGTGAATGACATTTGTTGAACCCGCAAAATTATAGAGTAACTCTCGTAGAATTTCTCAAACTGTTTTATAGGACTTAGACATGATTATTACCGATTTTAACTATTGATAAATTAACTTTCTCAATATCTTTGGTGACATTTCAAAATTGTCTCATACTTAATCCAAAAACTCGACAACTATATAATTTGAAGTATCATATGTATTTATTATCTTTGACTCGCACTCGTAAATCCCATAGAAGTAACTTATTTAAATTACAGTTTTAGGAATGTGTACACCAACATCATATAAGTAAAACCTACACATTGTTGCCTTGTAAATGAGAGATATTTTTTGTTTTCGCATTCCGTCTAAAAGAAATACTCGAACTTTTTTTGTATAGGATAGGTTTTTTAAAGTTATTTCAAATATTGTTGCATTCTTAAACTTTTGTGTAATGCAAAATCTACATCTTTATATCGTGCTATTCCCTTGTCTCTTAGATGATATCGTTGTCTGAATGTGTATGTTCCATAAACCATTAATTACACGTGACTTCCACACCTAGTTGTTCTTGAAAATGTCCTTCACCATCTTTGAACTCTTCCACAACATCTTCATAATATTATGAGTCACCATCTTTGTCATATTATGTGTTAGTAGAAAAGCATCCATCTTCGTAATGTAATGTTGATTCGTCAATTCTTCACTTCTATCTTCGTCGTCATGCTTCACACTCGAACACTCGTCGTTGAATCGAAGAAAAAACACTAAGCGGGGTTGAAACATCGTTCGCCCATCTTACTCTTTGTAAAAACACGTAAATGCAACCCCAATAATTCATTGCATTTGACATCTTAATCGGTAAACCTAGATCGAGGCACCCACACAATTTGGGTGAATGAAATCTGAGCAACACCCGAACTCCAATTAATAGTTGTTGGGGGATGTAAATGTCAAAACTTTAATATATGTAGCCTTGCTAAAGCTAACCGCCTAAAAGATTACCAATTATGAATCAACAAATACCAAGATAGAGACACACAAGATTTAAACATGATTCGGTTATGCTTACATTCAAGAGGATTCGGAAAATCTACTAGAATAAGAACTTGATAGAAGAGGTTTACAATTTATCAAAATCAACTTTTTTGTTTAAATTCACTTTCTATCAAGATTATCTCACTTACTCATGATTTATTCTACCACAAATTTATTTAATTGAGTTTCTTATCCAATCCCTAAAGAGCTCATACCTAAATACAAAATTTCTAGTATTACCTAAAGATTTCTCCACCAAAACTAGGATTAAGCCTCCGTGGGTCACGCAATCGTGTGAAGACTCCATCCTACCCCAACACTGCCGCACGGGCTACACTCAACACAGGTTGATGTGATACAAGTCCAAGCAGTGCGATAAATTGCTACCTATCACCAACTTGGTCAACATATGTGTGGTATATGTAAATTATTTTTAAGTCGGGTTAGTGAACTTGAAAACGACCAAAGTTAGATAAATTGTTATGTAATTATCCCTAAACTGATATTAAAATAAATACATTTCATACCCCAACTTTAAAAGTTCTTTTTACAGATAGATTGACTTTTTATTTATTTACATTTAACTAATTTTCATTAAATTTAGTTATGTAAAAAGTTTTAAAATGTTATTACAAAATAATTTTCAAATTATATAATTATTTAATAAATAAGAAATGACCATTTAATCCTTCATTTAATAACAAAGTTAACTAATGGGTTAAGGTTATATTTGTTATTTCAAATAACAAAATTAAAACAACTTAAAAATAACAAGTTTGCCTCTCCCTCCCTCCCTCTTCCCAATGCTTTCATGCCAGTCACACATATAATATAATACACACACCATTAATTAAATGCCCAGATATTAAATAAACACTATTTATTTTCTACACCAACAACAAAATATACTTCATTTTTTTTCATGGAGTGTGTGCTAGATGATTTTTGCTGTCTTATCTATCCATGAAACTACAGAAAATTTTGCCATATCGGGATGTTTTGGTAAAACCTTAGGTTTGGAACATTGATAACGAGCGGACCAAAACAACAACATAAATAAACGGTGCCACTCGTTCTCCGTTCTAGGTTTCATCGGAAAGTTCATCTCTAAGATGTTTTGGTTCATGGGTCTTTCCGATTTCTTCGAACTGGACATGTATTCCAGTTTTACACGGTATTAGAAAGGGTTGATTTGGGCATGTGTTAGTGAGTTTCCTGTGCCTACACCCCTTGTGGACTCCGGCCCATATGCAAAAGTTCAGTCCTGCTATGGCCCACGCGTAGACAAGGCTACTCGTGAGGGAGAGTGTTGAAGTAAATGCTCATGCGTACACGAGCGTGGAAGAAACATAAGTCCCACACATACACGAACACGAGAGGGAGATGTTAATTAATCCCACATAGAAAAATATGGAATGAAATGATTGTATATAAAGAGTTGGAACAAACCAAACTAATAAGTTTGAACTTTTATTTGTGGAGCCCGACGATCCTCCCCGTGTGAAGTTCTCTAACTCGGTGGACTCGCGGGAGAGTTGTGTTATATGCATGTACGAGTTCGAAAGGGAAGACAAGATCCAACTACTCACGAATTGCAGTCACGTGTTCTACCGGAGCTGCCTCGGACAATGAATGTGGTACGGCCAAAACACATTTTCGGGGGGTTTCGTGATTAACCTTAAAATTCAAAAATGATGGTGTTTGGGAGTTTGTGATTGCGCCATTTGAAGAGAGAGATTGAAGACAAGGACAAATTTGTCATTTTACAAGCTGTTTTTGTTTTATTTTTAATTTGAAAAAACTAATATATTATTCACCCATAAGTTAAATTTGTTATCTAATGAAAAGTAAAATGATCATTTCATAATTATCAAATAGTTATATAGTTTTAAATTGTATAGTTAGGTCATTTTGAACTTTTTATATATCAATTAAGTTAGATTCAACGACAGTTACTTAAGTGTAATAAAAAACGTCAATATCTGTGTAGAAAAATAAAAATAAAAATAAAGTTTGGTAGTGAACTTGAAAACCTGTATAATTGGTAGGAATGACAACGGGCCGGGTTTGGGTCAGGTTTAGCCAAACCTGCACCCGAACCCGTTCACCGTGAGCTGGTGCCCGACCCACAAAAGACCCGTCAGGTGCGGGTTTTATTTGTAACCCAAATCCCGACCCGAAAATTCAAATATTGATTCAATTAACAAATTTATTTTACAATACAAGGACAAAAGTTAATATAAATATATTATATATTATATTAATTTAGGTTTTTTGAGTGAATTGATAATTAAAATTTAGTTTTTTCACTTTTTGTTAAAAAAATTAATAAGAATGTAAATTATATTACGTAAT
>JAYMTP010008303.1:0-10194 GCA_036897365.1 Geranium brycei
GTGATCATTGGCCACGGGAGTGGCCTTTGGTTACGGGGTAGATCTGAAAAAATGTCAAAATTGGCTCGAAATCTGCAAAAATCACTTAGAGTACCGGTGAAGCAAAAGATAGATAAAATGTGGGTGTAAAGTATCCAAATTGGACAAAAATGATGGGAAAATGTGGAAAACGGACATTGAAAAGTAGTGTAAAGACACCCTCGTCAGGGCACTGGTTAATCCAGTAGTTAATGACAATCATACATCATTTTGAGATAATAATCCTTCCATGTAGTATATAATTAACCACTTTCATAACCATGCCATAATCGTTATTATGAGTTATCGTAATGGTCAGATGATGTCTTATTGAGGTGTTTTTCCATCATACAAGTTCTTTTTTTTTGCCGGCAAGAATAAGCTTGATTAGCCTCTCTAATTCCAGTCTCTTCTTCACTCATGAAATAGTCACTTTTCACTTAATCTCTCTATTTTTAACACAATTAACAATTGAGGGAGAGAAATATAGCAGATTCTCACATAAGTGTCTGAGTTTATCTCTCGATTAGTGTACCTCTTCGATTCGGTGCACTCTCTATCGTCTCCATGACTAGTCTTCACTCAATCTGAATATCTCTTCTTTCTATGTGTCTAGCTGGGTTTCACGTTTACATACATATATATTTATGAGATAATCTCACATAAGTGCACCGAACTACAACATCATATCAAATATGTGCATTAAGGTATATTTTTCTCTCCCGGGAACCCTCAACTTTAATTTTGTCACACGAAACTCACTCCGTTAAGTTTTAATTTTAATTCATGGTAAAGTGACTAAAATGTCCCTCTCTTTGTTTTTAAATTTTCAAATTCATGACATTCATCCTCTCTTCTCCTACAACCATTCTAGCGTCCATTTTTTTCGGCGATAACCTTTCTGGTGAGACAAGAGGAACCCGATCCATTACCGCATTGTATGGATTTATATTCGTAAAATCATTAAAGCATTCAAAGAGAAAAATCATTAACATAACAACAAAATTTACATATATCATCAACTAAATAAGAATCAAATTTCAACAATAGATTTGAAATCTGCAACCATCAAATTATCATAACCGGGCGATTCACGACCGGGGCTATCAGTCTTCTGAAAACACTAAAGATTGGGAAGTCGGAGGGGCAGGGACGCGGCGGCGGAGAACCAATGGTCGGAGCAGGACTTGGTGGGCGAGAAGGGGAGGCGGGTGGAGAGAGAGCGCTCCGACTCTGAGATCTGAACCCTATAAAGGCGTCCGCTGACATGATGGAGTTTCTGCTGATGAGTGAGGCGGCGCTGGTCGAGAAAAAGCCACCGTTGCCGAGAGTTATCTTAGTTCCCAGCAAGAGCTGATGCTCCAACCACTGTTACCGAAGAGAACACACTGTTTCCATTATTTAAGTTCCTTGAATGTAATTCCGACGCAGTCCAATGGCTAAAATCACTTCTACAATGGAAGCTCGAGAACATTGAGGATGATGAGGGTATGAAAATCTTGAAACGCCTTACTTCTATGCAGGCGACAGTGACTGAGCGAAAAATTCCTCGCGGCGAGGCTGGTGAATGAAATGGGCGAAACCCGTGATGTAAGAAACGTTTTTTAGGATTCGGAAGTGGAGGCTCGGTGGGAAGTGGGCGAGTCCAACGACGGCAATTTCAAGCAACCATATTTGAAAATTCAAATTGAAACCTTAGTGAGATGAAAATCAAATTTGGAGCATTGATTTGGGGCTTCTAGTTTCCCCCAAATCAATATTAATAGGTTATCAGAGTTCGTTATATTTGTGATTTGAAAATAAAAATTCTTTAATTGATGATTAAAATCCAATTATAATGAATTGTTTGGTTGCGATTGTGTTTAGATTTTTTGAATTGAAAAAGTGACGGATCATCGGAAGAAATGGACATCGAAGAGGTTGCGGGAGAGGAGAAGGATAAGTGGCATAAATTTAAAAATAAAAGAAATATATTTTATTCTTTTGAACGATAAATAAATAAAATCTTAACAGAGTGAACTCCACGAGGCAAGATTAAATTTGAGAGATCCGGGAAATTAAAGTATAGTAAAGTATACCTTGCTGCATCTATTTAACATTGGGTTATAATAGCTTGAGTGTGATTTTTTTTGGTGAGACTACCCTAATTTCTGTTGACATGGGTTGCACTGTGAGAGAGAAGCGTGTTCGTAGCAATCGAAGGTATCGTTCCGTGAAATTAGAAATCAATTCTTGCGCTTGCCTTGATAGGGCAGCGATATCAAAGTTCATTGATGAATGGTGTAGCAAATCCTTGAATCCTCACATGCTTCTGGACGAATTGAGCCACAAGCAGAACCCTATTTTGGAAGAGAGTGGGTGGGGTTACTTCACTGAGGATCAGTTGAAGGAGATTCTGTTGAAGAAGTTGGATTCTCTTTACAATGAAGCCATAGCCAAGCTCGTTTCATTCGGGTACGATGAGGATGTTGCTCTCAAGTCTATTTTGCGAAATGGCCATTGCTATGTTGGTATGGATGTTTTGACTAACATTATGCACAATTCTGTTGCTTATTTGAACGGAACTTGCTCTAGCATCCATGCACATTCGGATGAGCTGGAGCCTGCCTTCACCGATTTGAGGCACTTAGAGGAGTATTCACTGGCAGGTATGGTGTGTTTGTTGCAGCAAATCCGGCCCCAGTTGAGTAAAGGCGATGCTATGTGGTGCTTGCTTATGAGTGATCTTCACGTGGGCCGGGCGAGTAATTTGGGTATCCCCGTCCCTCGTTCCGCAGATGTGGAGGATGTTGTCAATAATGATAGTAATAGTTCTTCAGTTGGTGTTACCCCAGCACTATGTAAGTTTCATGGTGGTTGGGGCTTTCGGAGTCGGGGCCGTGTGGAGTTTTCAGTAAATGGGGTTTCCTCAAAAGACACTGACATTAACCTGGAAAAGGGTACTGAAAGTTCAAAGAGGTTTAATCTTTCTGCTTCCATGAAGAAGAATGTTGCAATGTTAGCTGCTGGTTTCCGGGCTAACTCAAAACATTTGCAAACACAACCCAAAGTTTGCTCGAGTAATCCGTCGGATGGGGATGCATCCACGGGATCAACTGCAGGAGTTGATGTTGATCACAGTGTTGAATCTGAGAAATCAAAGAATGCAGATGTGGTTAAATCGATGATGAGCAAATTTCAAGAATTGAACCTGGGTGATAAAATAGATTTTGTGGCAGAAGATCAGAAGGATGAGATGATAGTTACTCTCCTAGCACGGATGAAGGATCTTGAGAAACAGGTAAAGGATCGAAAGGAGTGGGCTCATGAGAAGGCCATCCAAGCAGCTAAACGGCTCAGCCATGATCTTACAGAGCTTAAGATGCTGAGAATGGAGATGGAGGAGATACAGCAATTGAAGAAGGGGAAGCAAACTCTTGACGAAAAAACCATGAAGAGGCTCTCAGAAATTGAGAATGCTTTGAGAAAAGCAAGTGGTCAAGTTGACCATGCAACTGTGGCTGTAAGACTGCTTCAGACTGAGAATGCTGAAATAAGAGCTGAGATGGAGTCTTGTAACTTAAGTGCATCAGAGTCTGCAAATATGTATTTAGAGGTTGCAAAGAGGGAAAAGAAAAGCCTAAAGAGGCTTCTGGCTTCAGAGAAACAGAAAACTAAGTTGCAGGAGGAGATTGCAAATGAGAAAGCTAAGGTCATGGAGTTGGAACAACATCTGACTAAGATTCTTCTCTCACACAAAGAGGTTGAGGTGCGTATCATCTTTCTATCTATTTGACTTGGAAACATGAACAAATTGGATTCGCTGTCATGTCTATGTGCCAGGCTAATCTTCATGTGATTAAAAAGCACAGAACGAACTATAAAAAATTAAAATTAAAATCCCTCATGCATTGTGCACTTGGTTTGAACTAGTGTTAAAATTTATTTAGTGATATGTATGCTGTGTAATTTGGTTTGAGAAATCCTCAAATTAATAGAATTCATTCAACCAATTAAACAAAAGTTTGCTATGGAACTTTAGGAGGCAGGGAAGATCTCTGTGACAGATGGCTCTATGTTAAGAATGAACCTCCATTTTATAAAGCTTACTGTAGATCATCCATACCATACTGATGCATTTGATTTGCATTACATATTGGTTTGAAAACAAACAGCTTTGCCTATAAACCATTATATGTGTATATGGGTGCCAATTCTCAACCAAGGTAAAAACACAGATGTAGAAAGATAGCGGAAGTGGATGGTCTTTGGACCACATTTCTTGAGACTAGCATATCTGTATCTCTTCGTCATCTATGTGGGTGGCAGCTTAAATTTGATGCAGAGGATGGATATCATATACTTCCTCGACACCAAAGAAGTTTCTCACTTTCTCAAACAGGATATCCAAAATAAGTCTCTTATTTATAATTTTGGAAGTTAGTGAATTACAATAACATCCTTGGTTTTAGGGAGTTAGTTACAACCACTTAGTGGGATAATATGTGAAAATCATGGGACATGTAGTGGAAGAGGAAGCATTTAGTGAGTCTCATAATTCTCAATTCTTGCGAAAAAGTAAATGAGACTTTTTTTTGGGATGAGGGAATGTTTGCTTTATTACCACATGAGTATTGAGTGTGCTTTCTTCTGTAACACCATGTTCATTTACTCCTAAATTTTGTATTTTTGAGTCATTGTGGGAAAGGGGAGAAGAATACAGGATGCAGTCCAGAATAGGGAATATGAAATAGGCGTGCAGAATTGGTTATAGGCTAACCCCAGTATGTGTTCAACATTTTCAAATAGTTCCATTTTTTGTGGGTATTATATCTATCAATCATCAACTCTTCATGGTGTGAGTTTCAACTTTTACTTATAGTCAGAAGTTCTAGCTAATTTCATGGTTTTACTTATTGTTTGAGAACTAACATCCTCGTTAGTTTGGTAGATCATCTCACATATACATTCAATTTTCGTAGTGTACATGCCATATGTTTTTCTAGTGCTACTAATCTAATATTTACAATGCATATTTGACTGTATTCCATTTCACTTCGCTTGTCTATCGCCATGCATGTTTGAGCAGCAGGACATTATCCATGCTCTACAATTTCATTTAATTTTTTGACTTGAGGATCTTGCTACCTTATGCATTGTTTTTTACTTTATGCCCACGTCAAGTCATTATTTACATGATTGAGCTTATTATATACTGGTATTGTACCTGTCTTTATTTGTATCTTTCTAATCATAATCATTATATGTAGGGAAAAGTACACATAACTATCCCCAACTATATTTAATTTCCACTTAGCTATACTCAACTAAGATTTGGTTCTTTCAACTACACTCAAGTTTCAGAAATTCTCACATGTTAGTTTTGGATGGAAAGTGTTAAGTTTTAAAGTGAAAAATTTTAAATGCCCTTTGACTAAAATCTAATTTTCAAATCTAGAAATCTAATTTTAGATTTAAAATTAAATTTTCAATTATTAGATTGTTTAAGTCTGAAAATTAGTTTTTACCCAAGGGAATTTTCGTCTTTTTACTTTCAAAATTAACATTTTTCATCCAACAACTGAACATATGAGAATTTATGAAACTTGAAAGTAGCTGAATGATCCAAATCTTATTTGGGTGTAGCTAAGTGGGAATGGCGTATAGTTGGAGATAGTTTTCTGTACTTTCCCCTTATATGTATTGATTTGTGGCTTAAACTCTTTTAACCGAGTTGTAACCAATTGAAATCACTCGTGGCTTGAGATCCATTTTCATTGATGATATTCGATATTAGTCCACATTTTTTATTATTAAAATGCAAATCCCTTATGTGAAAATTACATGCAAATCCAAAGCATGTATTTCCATGTTGCTGATTGGACCCGTGATTATGTTTTTTTTTTGGCATTGTATGAATATCAAAGCTTTCCTTATACTGGTTCCCTTCTTAATGCTACTGCTTCTTTCATGCTTGAAAGAATCTAATCCCAATTTTGTGTGGTTGCTTATATGTTTTGAGTTGGAGACACTTTCTTAATGCTTCAATTTTCATGTTAGAGAGTGATCTGTGGTATGGAAAAGATCAAGTAGTCCTTTCAGTTTACCTTAGGTTCTAGATACTTTCACATGTTATCCTAAACTTCCACTCTTTAGTTTGCTAATCAACAAACTCTGCTGTGCAATTTCCAAATTGCAGGCGAAATGGAGGCAAGAGCAGAAGTCAAAAGACCAGGCCTTGGCAGAAGTGGAGGGTGAACGACGCTCCAAAGAAGCAGCTGAGTCTAGTAATAAAAGAAAGCTTGAGGCTTTGTGCGTAGAGATAGATATAGACTTGCAGCGCCACAAGGATGATCTCCAAAGACTTGAGCAGGAATTAGCACGTCTGAAAGCAACTGCTGAATCTAGTGAACCGAATGATGCATCAAATAACTTGACCACAGGGAACTCTAACAGAACAATTGCTAAGCTGCTTCACGAGTTAGATAAACTGGAGGAATCTTCCAACGATGAAGTGAGCAGTGACAGGCAATGCATGATTTGTGGGAAGAATGAAGTGTCTGTTGTGTTCCTGCCATGTGCTCACCAAGTTGTGTGTGCCAATTGCAGCCAAGGTTATGGAAAAAGGGGTAAAGCTACCTGTCCATGCTGCCGGGTGCCAATTGAACAAAGGATCCATGTTTTTGGTGCGACTTCATAGTTGAAAAGTTTTTTCTTTTGAGGTATTTGCGAGCACTAGTACATACACACAGGCGTGTTTTTTTATAATTTTTTTTTGCTTTTGCGTTTCTTTCTATCACAGGAACATTTTTTTTTGCTACTAGTTAGGTTTTAGCATGCCTGCAAGTGCTTGTTAGCACAATAATGGGATCGCATCCCATACAATTTTGAAAGCACGTCAATATCCAGTTGGAGGAATATAGACATACTATGATATGCTGTACAATTTCTTTAAACTGATATTATTGATTTGGGCTGCAGCAGAATTTCTTTAAATTGATATTACTGATTTGGGCTAGTTGAAAATTAACATGATATATTAATAATGATATAAATTTACTCAGACATAACATAGATAATTATAATTTATTGAAATGTGATTTTAGGGTTTATTTTCTTTGAAAAATTTAAATCTTGTTTGGGTTTATCTTTATCATTTCTTATTCATTGTAGAAGAAGATTGCTGTCATGTTTTCGAAATGCACATACAAATTGTGAACAGTTGTAGGCTCAAGGTTTGGGTAGCTTCTCTATTTTTCTCTTATGGACTTCAATTATTTATCTCTGTCTCAGGGTTTCAAAAATTTTCGACTTGTTTAATTGATCGTTATAAACGATATTTGTTTGGGGTATTTTAGTCATTTAGAAAAGGGGAAATTGTAAAATTCTTCTTATATTGTAAAAGTTTTGCAAATAATCCTCCTACTCTATTTTTATCGCAAAAACTTTCTGTTAAGTATTTTTTTGCACCGTTAGTATAAATCTGTTAAAAAAGACGAAAAAACTAAAAATATATTCAAAATTACCCCTCACCACTTGGTGTACACAATTGCAAAAACTCTCTTTATACTATAGTGCAGTAGTATATAAAGAGATTTTGCAAAATCGATGAAGGTTAGCTTTAATATTTTGAAATTTTCGTATTATTTAACAGATTTATACTGATGCAAAAAATACAACTCAACATAAAATTTTTACCATAAAAATAACGTAAGAAAACTACCTGCAAAACTGTAACGATGTAATTCGAGATTTTGCAATTTTTCTCTTAAAAAACTACAATCCGAGGTTGCCGTTTTCCATCACAGTTAACTAATGTTGCAAAAAATATCAAACAAGACTATTATTTGATCCCGTAAATTTTCCTAATCATTGATTTGGATACTGAATAGTAAGTAGCCAATCACGTGCATACGTGGGCAATTTGAAGGCTCTGTAGGCCTACAGAAGCATTGAAACCAATAGAAAATTGACACGTGTGTAGGGGGTTAAAGGATAAGACACGATCTATTCTTGGGTGTGGTTGTGAGGGAATACTAATAGTTGTCCACCAGTATCAGAGTGAGAGTGAGAGTGAGAGTGAGAGTGCAAGTGCAAATCTGTGTGGTGATGGCTTGTTGCATCTCTAATTCTGTGTTATATGCAACAAAAAGAAGCCCAAGAACAAGAAGCTTCTTTAATTGGAACTTAGGCAAGAAAAAAGCCGATGAGAGGCCACAGAACATGTACCACCATTTGGATCTTCCCTTCCCTCCTTCCATGCTTGCCAAGACATTCTTAAAAGGTACTCCTTCTCCAACCCCATCTCTCTCTCTCTCTTTTTCAATATCTACTATCATCGATCATTGTCTAAAAAGGTAGACGAGTAAACATGGACAGGCAAAGAGCTCAAGTGCTGCTACAGAGCAAGTATTGACGGGTTCAGTGCGAGCAGGTTCCACGAGTGCAGTGACTTCAAGGGGCCATGCGTCATCATAGCCTACACTGACAAATCCTTCAAGTTTGGCGCTTTTAACCCTGAGGGCTACAGAAGCACTGACGATTACTATGACTCTTTTGACCCATTCCTCTTCTACTGGCCTGACCTTGAGCATGACCCTGAGGCTGATCTCCCCATCATTCTGCCCAAAGTAGGAGGCAGTGGTGCAGCTCTCTTCGACTATGCGCGGGGCGGCCCCCAATTTGGGGCCGATGGGCTACTTATTGGCCCCCCGCTGGCTCCCGTTATGGGGGGCTTCGCTGGCCCCGACACCAACTCGGGTATTGGAGACTTGAGGCAGGCAAAGTCTAGGCTGGGATTGTCATATGCCAAGAGGAAAGATGGCAAGGACTCTATTTTTGGGGATGACTCAAGGGCTCTTCTTCAGGAAGTCCAAGTATTTTGTAGTCCTCAAATTGCAAGCTTGTACTAGCACCTTGAAATGCACATGTAAACTCCCTACATACGCGTGTCCTACATTTCAGCAATCACTTTGTTTTTTAGCAAACCGAAGTTTATTGAAATCACGAGATGAAAAAAACTCCGCACCCAAAAATCGAGCATCAGCCATATACAATTTACAAATAAATAATAAAAGACAGCCTTAAGTCACCCTATCTCTTTGGACACCTCTAGACAACCACGTCGGACACACCGACAACCAAAACTAAAATCAAACTAAACCAACTAAACATGTCGGATAAACCGACAGCTGCTAAACACCGTAAACACATAACACGAAACCCACAACACAAACAAAACAACAAGCAAAACACAGAATTCACAAACAAAAACAGACCATTAATCCACCTTCATCGGGTAGACATCCTCTCGTCTGAGCTCAATCACCTCAGCGAGCACTACTCCTCAAGCATCTCCCACGGGAGATATTCAATACACCCATTCCTGGGTTTCTCGCCGTGTCCCGGTTCATAGAAACCTCACAACACAATGTTGGTCTTGGTATTACCTGAGGGAATATCCGAATGAGTCCGGCGAAAAAGTAGTCAAACTGCACAGCCCACGAACCGTTGACAACATGTCAGATTTGGAGAGGGCAGCAGATCTATGGTCGAAACTCAGATGAAAAACCTCTCCGATCTATCGACCACGTCACAAAACCGACGAAAAACTGACCACCAGTTGGTGAATGCATTGTTGTATTCGATAAGGAATGTGTCTTGTTGGGTGGGAGGACATGTGTATATTTATGTTAACCATTCCATACACATGCATGAGCTAAAAGGGTATCAAGTATTACAACTATATCATGTTGCAAATAGGGCTTAAGATTGGGCTCGTTTGATTAACGAGCCGAGCTCGAACCTAACATTTTCAGGCTCGATAGGCTCGCGAGCCGGCTCGTTTAGTATTTAATTGATTATATATTTATATTAATATACAATTAAAATTTTAATAAACATTTATAATAGAATTAGATAAGCCTAATCAAGTTAAGTCAATCTAAGTTGGCTCATTTATTATTGGGGAAATTCCTGATCACTACCCTCTACTATGCAACTTTTGCATGTCACTACCCCTTACTTTTTTTTGTTGCACATCACCACTATATGGTTTCATTTAATTGCACCGGCCATCACAGAGTTAAGTTTGATGTAAAATGTCATAATAACCCCTATATTAAAAAAATTCAAAAATTCAAAAAATATATCTTTGAACTTTTTCTAAAAAATATATTTTTTATCACATAAATAATA
>JAYMTP010008304.1:0-10193 GCA_036897365.1 Geranium brycei
GATACCCTGCATCTCCACACTTTATCATCTTTTCCTCCCATGTATTGTGCTGGGCTTTCTTTTAGGTTCATATGGGCCTTGGTTCAATCCATTTCCCAACAATCATGTTCTCATCCGAGCTATTGTCGCTTTGGCCGAGTGGTTAAGGCGTGTGCCTTATGAGAAGATTGCCTCACATTCTTGATTTTCTCTCAATTTGTCTCTTTGGCTTCATTCATATCCGTGAACTTTGGTTCTGAACTGCTATGGTATTTGCAGGTTCGAGAGTATATCGATGACACAGAAGATTACGTGAACATCCAACTCGACAATCAACGTAACGAACTCATTCAACTCCAGTTGACACTGACCATCGCATCATTTGCAATAGCAGTTGAAACCCTGTTGGCGGGGCTGTTTGGGATGAACATCCCTTGCCAATTGTACGAGATGGAAGGGATATTCTGGTCATTCGTCGGCGTCATGACAGCTGTGTGCGTCTTGCTTTTCCTGGTCATTCTGGGATATGCCAGATGGAAGAAGCTGCTCGGATCATAGGTGAATCAATCGCATTATCTCATGCATCCGCGTTTTATGATTTGAATATTGGGATGATCCATCTTTTAGCCTATTTTATGAAAACTCTGATAGAAACTGCAGATGAGAAAATAATAATTGTAGGTATTGTTTGGAGAATAATGGTAAAGTCTCATGACTCTGTAATTACAGAAGCTCCAAAGTAAATTTACAGCATTCACAGGTCTTCCTTGTTCCTCAGGTACCTTACAAATTAGATCCCTAGAAATTTTGGATTTGTTTGTTGGTCATTAGTTTAGCCTTTCACATGTGAGTTTGTCTATCAGTCTATTTTTCCAGGAACAAGAACTCATTTTGTTTTTGGCACTTCCCCTTTTCTCTTATTGTTCTTGAAACCCTTCATTGATAAATTTGATGGTAACTTTTTTTTTTGAAAGCAAACTTAACATTGATCATAAGTCAGTACAGTATTAAAGAAGTTGGAAGGACAGGTCCTGAACCCAACTCCCAGTCAGAACACAATAGAGCCTTTAGCAAGGAAGTGAGCTATCCTATTAGCTTATCGCTTTGTGAAACAAACTCTTAACATTTGAGAGTTGACCCAGTAACACTCGACAATAACAAATGATCTGATAGGGTCGCCAAAATTTACGCATGGACAACGCTGAAATAATCTGATTCAATGCACACGGGAGATTCTAGCCTACCCGAGACAACCCATAGCAGAGCCTCCCTGGTCCAACTACACTTTCTTACAATCTATTAAACGAGTTCAATGTTAAATATAAATTCGATTCGAGCTCGTTTATAATAATTTGACTTAATTATAACATTTGGGGATCGGTTTCTTCATTAAAGAACATGATGGGTAAAGATTGGTTAGGCTAAGGTGGGGTCTATTTGAACTTGAACGTGTGTTGTATCGGTATGTAACTCATTGTAAGAGAGTCTTGCGAAATAGAATATGTTGTCCTTTTGGTGCACAGCACTTCACGTGTGGAGTTGCTGTCTTTGTTATTTCTCTTTTATTATTATTGCTAATCGCTGTTAACAACCTAATCTCTGCACTTTGCGTGCAATTAACTCGCAGGTCAACCCTTCATTTCTCTCCAACTGACTTTTCAAAATAATAATTAATCATTTAGGATAATTTACATCAAAAAAACAGTTAAATTCGATTAAGAAATAGTCAAACTGAATTTAAATCGACTTAATTTAATTTATATGTATTTTATGATAAATATTAATTAAATAAATATAAATGAGTTGGCTCGGAAGCCTTTAACGTATTTTTAAAATTGGGCCAGACAACCGTTTAAGAGAAGATTTTAAAATTTTAACCCGATTTTACATAATCAAATTAATCAAGTCGGTTTTGCAGGTCCAAGTTGACCTAGGCATGTTTAGACGGACCTAGGTGAGCCTAGACGTATTATTTTTGAAGGACATGAACGTACCAAATATTGGATTTTATATTCTAAATATTCATAATAATAATTATTTTATATTTATAATTCATATTTTAATTATGCATATATAAACTTATTTAATAAAAATTAAAAATAGAGTAATTCAAATTCAATTAATCTCTGTTTTGTCTCAAATTAGTTTTCAGAGTCCTTAACCATTTGATTAGCAACTAATTTTTTTTAAAACTTTAACCTTGAATTGTCATGCTCAATTTCAGTTCATTTGTTAAATGAGCTAAACATTGAGTCTTGAGGTTGGCTCGAACTCAATAATAAGAAGTTCGAGCCAAATATTTAATAAGTCGAGTTTAGAGTGAGAAACACCATTAGTTTGCCTTTTTATTACCTCAAAATTGACAATGGGGTGCGGATGTAAAACTGTAATTACAATGGGGTTAAAAGTGAAATATAAAAAAGCAAAGTTGAATAACGACAAATTGTTGAAAGGTACGCTCACTTTTATTAATTTTCAATCAAGCCCCTTTCCTTCCTTATTCAGCCCAAAGCCAGCGAGGACAGGACCAGACTTCAACGACAGGAGAGAGAATCTAGAGAGAGAAAGAGAGCGACGGCTTCGGAGGAGGAAACCAAACCCTAAAGGCTCATTGAACTGAGCTTCAATTTCCACATCCTCACCTCTCTTTGCGCATTGCATTTCGAAGATCTTCCATTTTCAATCCCTTTTTTTCAGAGGTAAGCTTTACGTTAATTTTCCCATTTCTGGTTCCGAAATCGAATCTGGGGTTTTTTTTTTCTTTTCCGGTTGATGTGTTCAATTGGGTTTTGGTTTATGAGTTTCTGGGTTATTTTTCTTCACATTGCGATGTCTCGTGGAATCAGTAACTTGATTTCTAGGGCTTTGCCATTTCTGAATTGGAATTGCCGGCTTTTGTTCTGTTTTTTTTTTACATTTTTGCTATGGTCTGGTTGGGAGCTGAGAAAATGTGGGGAACGAATGGAAGTAGACAATTTAAACCTTTTTTTCTGATTCATGAAACCAAATCCACATTTTTATTATCTTCTTAGAAGCAGAACATGTTCATTTATACATGCAATTTGCAGCTATTTTGTAGATGAATTTTGAATTTTGTTCTTTGATGGATGCAAGTTGGATGTTGCAGAACACCCAGTGATGACATGAGACTGAGCTAAAAAAAACTTTATTTACTTTTAGCTTCAACATTTCCGGTGTAAATGCGCTGCATTGATGCTGGAGTGATGCATGTTTAAATGATAATAACTAAATTGAGTATACAAGTATTTTACTAGATACGTCTTGAGTGTTTCTCGAGAAAGTTCTATGCCTTTTTGGCAATATGTGAGAGAAATGGTGTCATACTCTATATTTCCAATTATATTTTGATTTTCTGACAGTTACTAGTAGTTCTCAGGCTATGGCCAATTCCAGGGGATCGTCAAACATCAGAAACATGTACTCTGGAAAGCATGCTTTACTTCCTCCCAAAAGTCCATTTCCTAGCATTTCTCAGGGGTATGTTGATTATTTCCCAACTCTTCCAGTTGGATCAAAAGCTGTTCAGAAGCCCAGAGAGGGGAATGTGAACCACCAACGTACTTCCTCGGAAAGTTTTCTCACGGAAGAGCAACCTTCTTGGCTTGATGATCTTCTTAATGAACCAGAGACACCTGTGCACAGGGGAGGTCATCGGCGCTCATCGAGTGACTCTTTTGCGTATGTAGATGCAATGAATGCTTCCACCATAGAGTATTCAACCCAGGATGACTACAAGAACAGAAATATTTCCTGGTCTCGAGAATTTGATCACTCCAGAGATGCTCGGCGTGCTGGTTTTTACGCTGAAGCGAACTCAGTTAAACAGAATAATAGGCCATGGGATTCATCTAGCAATGCCATGAGCTGTCCAAGGAGCCAACCCTCTGCTAGGGACAATATGATTGTCCAAAGTACAGGATCATCAGCAGCACAACAGGAGGCAGATGGGGTTCCGTCTACGGCCAGCGAAAAGCAGGACCTCTATGAATCCAGTTCGTTTGATTCAAAAACTTTGTCCGAGAAAAAAGATTGTTCTTATGCTAACTCATCTGCATCTGACACAGATACAAAACGGGCTAAGCAGTATGTTGTTTTCTCCGCCCATAGTTATTTATGTACTTCATATGTCGGTTGCGATACAATGCAACTTTTGGTTTTCATTTTGACATTATGCTTATCTCTTTTATTACATATCTGTTGCTTTTGGCGCATTGATCTCTTGAAAAAAATTAGTTGCTACTGATGCTATTTAGAACTACATTTTGATTATTGGCATGCTTTTTTTTGCAGAGGTTCTTTATATTATTAATTTGACCTGCTTGTGATATTAGTAAATAGTTTTGGTTTATAGCCATGTTCACTATTTTTATCAATTTGTTATTTGGATTATGACCTAGCAGTTTCTAAGGATGTCTAAAAATAGAACATATAATGAGTTATACCTGATTGAAGAACATCTAATCTTGCTGTTCATGATCTTTAGTATACCTAACTAGGCTGTAACAAGTAGGAGTAGGTTATGGATTTAGATAAATGTTTACTGAAGGATGTGTTGTCACTGTTAGATTTTTGTTGTGCTAATTATAGTTCCACTATATTATCTATATGGAAAATATAAAGGATGCTATAATTTTCTAAAAATTTGTAAAATTAAGAAAATTTAGTTCATTCCAAAGACATGTACTATACTTGATGAATTGTAAACGCATCTGATGCAGGCAATTCGCACAACGGTCACGGGTGCGGAAGCTTCAATACATCGCTGAGCTGGAAAGAAATGTACAAGCTTTACAGGCAAGGATCGTTGGAAGTTAAATTGCAATGACGATTGCGTTTCCAATTAACAAGAATGGATTATATGCTTTAGGGGAAACATTCTGATGTTAAATATGTTTTGTTCAAACAGGCAGAAGGATCTGAAGTCTCTGCTGAGCTTGAATTTATCAACCAGCGGAATCTCATTCTGAGTATGGAGAACAAAGCTCTGAAGCAACGTTTAGAAAGTATAGCCCAAGAGAAGATCATTAAATACTGTATGTTTCCAGTTTCCTCTCCTTCAATAGTTAAGAGTGTGATGATGATACATTTTTCATTCTGCTTATATTGCTTCAGCACCCACATTGGTCAGTCTAATTAGCAAGAAGCTGAATTAGAAAGAGTGTGCATTAGACTAAATCTGTATACATATTTTTAATTTTCGTACTGTAGTTCATTGCAATACAGTTTTGGAAGCCAGAAGCACGGCCCAATAATTATTGTAGAATTGGTACATTGATGCACTTCTACTGAGAAATTTTGTTGGCTACTTGGCTTGAATGCGAACTTTTGTTTGTCATGGTTCTTAGGATTTCCCAATTTCCATGGAACGTCAAGAATCCCCTTCACGTCTCAAAAACTTTCTTGAACAAAAAGTTCATATATGAGAAAAAAAATTTGTCTATGCCACAATTGTTTGTTCTTATAGTTTTTTTTGGAAGTGGTTCGGCACAGCTAAAAGCATTGTTTAAGAAATAACTTCCCGAGTCCTATATGCTGAAATTATAATTTCCCTGTTGCATGATAAATATTAAGGCTGAGGTATCCATAAGTTGATTGCTAAAGATGTATTACTCTTAAATACTTCTCAATGTTGTGAGGAAACTAAATATACACAGCTGTTCTCAGTGGAACAGGAGGTATTGGAGAGGGAAATCGGAAGGCTCCGAGCCTTGTACAAGCAGCAACAGCAGCCACAACCCCAACACCCACCTTCTGGCCATCGGCGAAGTAGCAGCAGAGACCTGGATTCCCAATTTGCAAGCCTTTCCTTGAAACACAAGGAAAATGCTAATTCTGGTCGTGACCCTGTGAGCGGTCCACTCCGCATCTAAACTGATGATACAGTTGGAGCTGTGTGCCATGTCAGTCCGTCTTTTGCCTCATTGGTGGCAGATGCTTCTGTGACCATCATCATTGTTTCCCGTGATTTGCAAGATAAAGTGGAGCTCTTCCGGTATTGATTTTGTGCATTTCAATTTTATTCAGTTTCTTTCTCGTTCCCTTTTCTTTCTGTTAAATTTATATCTTGTGCGCCTGGTGGTCATCACCCGAAAATGATGTTTCGGCTTTTGGGTAGGGTTGACTCACCGGAGGTGATAAATGTAAGCGTTGTCTAAGTTCCACTCTTGTACTATCTAGTGATGGTTGATTCACTATTTTATTTGCTACTTTTGACTGATAATGTCCTGTAAAATGTGTTGGATGAAATGGATGGTTCTTCATTTCTTGTTGGTTGTCTTCAAAACTTCAATAAACTCAGGGCAATGTTCATGAAATGTTTTGTTTACCTAATTTTATTGAGCTTTATAGTTTTGTATTTTAGTGTTTGAGTTTTGCCACATTTTTATCATGCTAAGCACTCTCACTTGGCATATTATTATATTACCTTCAAAATTGCTAACTAATTTTTATTGGTGTTCTAAAAAACGCTAGTCGGGTGGAGAAGCCATTATGAGGACTAATTGGATAATAAATCAGATTGAAGGATTAATTGAGCAAGTCGAAGATTTTTAAAGCTTTGATCTTTAATAACTTCTTGCTAACACTTGGGACAAAAATTTCGCCAATCTTGCTACTCGCATAGGGAATAGGGATGGCACTTCGGTGACCTACAGAGAGAGCAAAGCACTCGAATCAAATGGGGACTTAACGATGATCACTAAACCCGGCCCGTTGCCATCACAAGATTATCCTCCATACCTAGCCCTCAGCTGTCAGAATATTACCCTAGAATAAGCCGTTAACCTATGTAACTTAAAAATTGCAACATGTTGACTGAGCCTATCTCCATAGAATTGCTCCATGCAAGTTTGAAATATCCGTTGCAAAAGCTCCCATACTTCAAAATTATAGAAAAGGTCAAATACATGGTATTGGATATAACCAGAAACCTTACTACAGAGCTTAATGAAATGAGTCTGAAATGAAAGTAAAGGAACAGCAATCTGGGTGCATGAAAAAATTGATGGTATATTTCATTTATTAGTATAAATGTCTGAAACAATGAGGAAACTAGAAACTAATAGAGTTTCCATTCTAAAAGAATTGACACAAGGAGAAAAGGGTGTGACTTACATAGACCTCCATTAACATAATTTAATCCTCGTACTCTGTCTCTTCACCATCGTCATTGTTATTCTCCGCATGCCTCCATCCTTCCTCTACATTGTCACGGTCCTCCGTTTCTTCACTATCATCCTCGTATCTCTCTTCTCTGACCGGTCTTTGCTTTTTCATGACATTTGGTGTAGTAGCAGTGGCAGTCGAAGGGCTCGACCCTTTGCGTGCAACTTTCGAGGGAGGAAGTCTTGAGTTCGGTTTGGACTTCCTTTGCTTTTGACTTTTCCCGTTTCCCCATTTTAAAGCATGAGCGTCTTGGTCGCTACCTTCATCCATGTCATTATCTGCATTGGCTGGGGCATTCTCGTCAGACGGATGGCCGGGGTGCTCTCTTCTCAGGTGGAGTTTAAGCTTGTATTCGTGTATATAGGCCTTTTTGCACCCTTCATAAGGACATGCATAAGGGCGGTCCGATGATGCAGAGCCATAAACACCTGTAGGGGGCTTAACCACTTTAGGTAGCTTCTCTGTAGGTGGAGTGTATTTTATCACATCCACCGCCACACTCTGTAAAATGATAGCAAAATAATTGAGTCTAACTTAGAATGTAATTTGTGCAAATACAAGGGTATTCTTGACATTTAATAAAAATTGAAGGTCCAACGGTACTTTTTCCATCTGTTATAACGGTGTTAAGGTAAAATGATACCCAAAATTTCGCTGTAGTGAATTGAAACAAAAAAAGTACACTGTAGTACATTAAAAAACTTGCGTAGTACACCGTAATGAACAAGAATTACCCCCATTTAAAATCTTCATTCAATTCAAAAATCAAAATAACAAAGAACCAAACCACGTATTGTACAATTTACCTTAAAGATGCAGTAGTTTGTATTTCAGATGTAAAGGGCACTAACCTTTTCATGGTGGGATGTAATATGATTCTTTAGTTTGTACTCGTGCGCGTATCTCTTGCCACAATCCCGATACGGGCAGATATGATAGTTTTCTTGAGAATGGGTTTTCATGTGTGACCTCAGGTTGAAGTCCAAGGAGAACGCCTGCAATTTTCGTGTAAAATTCAATTACCACAGATGTGTTCTGAATTGCTTATGCACTGTACTGAAATGTGTGCTGAACATTTTAAATAGAACACAATTCTTCAGCATGTTCATACTGAAATAAGAGAAAATGCAGCATACTTCCATTTAAAACATTAGCGCACCATAAAAAATACAATCAAGTATGTGTCTGCAGAGAATATTTTAAAAACATGACAGACAAAAGACATTAATGTCCTTCGACAATTAAAGAAAAGAGAAAAATACATGAAAACAGGGTAGATTTATCACCTTGCCACAGCCTTCATGAGGACATATATAATCTCTTTCTCCAGTATGAATGAGGAAGTGCCTTTTCAACTTGGAACTGTCCAGAAATTTCTGCAATGTAAAGGTGTACAAATGAAAATTACAAAATAAGCACCAAACTACAAAAAAAAACATCGAAAAACGCTGCCTAAGCAAGAAAGCAATGCAAAGCTGGAGATGCCATAATCAAATCCAGATAAAACAAGCACAATACATTTTCTTGGCAGTTCCGTATACCAATGAAACATTTAATGCAAGATAATTAATCAAAATACCTTTCCACAACCTTCATAATGACAAACATATTGCCTCTCCCCATGTATGTGAGAATGCTTTTTCAAAGCAACAACATCCAGAAATGTCTTTCCGCAACCTTCGTAGCTGCAAAGGAAAAGAACTTCAGTGGTTGGTTCAGGCGCTGGCTCTGGAGCCTCCGGTTCGTTTTCCTTCTCTCTCAAAGCCTTCAAGGTGTCCTCTGAGTAGAGAAGAACAAAGGTAACATCAGGTCAAACTCACATGAAACACAGTAATGGTGGAATCTTTGTGAAAGCCTACAAGTAAATTCTATGAAAAGTCATTCAAAATTACCATATATGGTGATATAAAATGTGTCGCAAAACTAATATTCATACATTTAATTACATATTGGCTGTAATAAGCAAAATTTTATAGGTCAGAAACCCATATTCTATATCCAAGATGCTGGATATGGAGGTGTCCTCTGATTGAACAAATCCTTTAATTTGAGGATCGCTAAAGAAGATAATAACAAATTAAAAGAATAACTTCACACACATGAGACGCAAAATTGAAATCTAGCTGGTTCATAGACCTGACAGTGACAAAATTAGCTTTGCTAGACTTATAATTGGAATCACTGTCAATTAGAAACGATGGCCTTCACATCTTTATCTACTAATACGGTGGAATCCATACAAAAAGTTTACACTTGACCATAAAACAGTTCCATATATGTTTAACTTCAAATCTGAATGCCATCTTTTTAAGGTAAAGAAAGAAACTCTACCATTTAAACATTAGCATGCATATCACTTCCCAACCTCAGCACTCGTAATCGTAACATACTCCTCCGGCCAAAATGTGAGCTTAAGAAATTTAAGCTAACTTTGAAGTATCCTAATTACTGAAGTTGAACTATACACAACAGAACTCAAAAGTCCAAATTCCAGGTAGAACATAGAACATAGAAGGATGTACCTGTGACCCATTTCAGAAGCATGCACTTCCCACCAGTTGCTACAACATCTTGTGGAACCCTAAAAAGAATATCATTCCCTCAGGATTAGCAGAGGTGAGATATTAAACTAAGGACAAGTCGAGAAATTGAAGCACTCAATATCAGATTAGATCATAATAATATAATAAGCCACCTTAACATTATACCATGCGCTTGTAATTACAGATAGAAAAGGCAAATCTTCAAAACATCTAAGATCAAGCAAATTTTGCATATTTATTAATCTTTCCCCTGATAATTCTATTTTAATAAAATAAACACACATATATACAAATAAATGTAAGCATTATGAAACTATATACAACTGAGTAGAATTGAAAACTTCCAAAGTTCAATCACAAAGCATACAGGGATTCAAAGAACACAACTTTCACAAAGCATAACAATGAAAACACGAACCCACATGTTCTAGGCAAGTAACAAACTGTTTTCCAGATTCCCAGCAATCAAAACAACAAAACCACACA
>JAYMTP010008305.1:0-10192 GCA_036897365.1 Geranium brycei
TGTTCTAAGTTGTGCCTTTTGGACACATGCTCCTTGTTTGTGGACATACTTGCATCTACATTATGGGTCGTGCTTGTCAACTCAGTGTCCTTGGTGTATTTTTCAATAAAATATCTAGGAATTATGACACGTTGTTACACCGAACTATAGCAAAATGACACTTTTATACTCTAACTAATTTTCTCTCACCCTAACTATTTATATTGGCAACCTAACTCTAAAATGCCTAAAATTCCTATAATACCTCTGGTTCAATTGAAAAAAAGAATTGAACTAATGGGGAAATGGACCAGGTCACCTCCGGTTTGGCCACTATCGAGTCAGAGATTCTCTACCAAGCCGGAGTTCCTCTGCCATTGACGTCCTTCTCCGTCGTCGAGCTCACAGTCCCATTTCTTTTTTTCTTTTTTAATTTTTTGTGAAAAGACTAATTTTCCATCATGCAATCAGGGAAAACTTGTATATAATAAGGGTAAAATTGTAATTTTATGAATTTGAATCAAGTTTACATTCAATTCCGGTTTATTACCGGTCTGCGAGTAAACCGGAAAGAATTGAAATCAAAACTAGGGGTAGTTTAGGTATTTCGAGTATTTTAGGTGTAGGTTGTCAATAAAAATAGTTAGGGTGCTGAAAAAGAGAGAAAATTAGTTAGGGTATGAAAGTGTCATTTTTTCTATAGTTAAGTGTAACAAAATATCATTATCCCAAACATCTATTAAGGCCAACACGACATAATCTTCGCAATAAGGATCGTCAGAGCCTTCTGGGGTTACATCTTCGCTGCTTCCTCCCTGCATGTCTCGTGAACCTTCTTAGTATCACCTCTAAATACATACTTGACCATAAAGTACTCCCCCTTGAAATCATCGACATCGTGGTGGAGACTCTTGTATGAATAGCACAACTTTTGCATGACTATTTGCACAAACCGGACAACTAATTGTACAAATAAAGGAGTAGTTACATAGATTAGATGACTACTTACATAAATGGAACGATTCCTTGCACAACACAGACACCTATTTGGACAACCAACATAGTATCTGCACACATCAGATGATTATTTGCACAAAACATACAAGTCATTACACAACCAAAACAAAACAAATATCAAAACACATCGAAATCATCCAGACATTCTTCTTCTCCTTATCCTTCTCCTTCTCATTCCCTTTCTCGGGGGTACGTTCGATCCCTCAGCAAAATTGGGTCTTTGATATCTTTCCTAAACAATACGTCATCCACCAAACGCCAACTTCGTCTTTTCCTAGTCATCCTCTTCATCACAAGCTTATATATCCAACCAAGCAACATCATATATTGTTGAGAAATCAAGAACATATGAAATTATACACGGTGCTGATAAAATAACTACAAAACACAAACATAAAGTTAGTAACAAATTCATTCAAAAGGCAGACACTAATTACCAAATAAATGAGAATTCAATAAAACAAATAAAACTGCTCACCATCATGAATGTTAGTAGACCACCATACAACTTTCCTGACTTCCACTTCTCATTCCCTTTAATAATAGCCTTCAATAATGATTTGCAACAATTAAACTCATTTGCCTCAACAATATTGACAATGACATCGAACAATGACTGATTCACAAAGCAAATTGTTTCACGCTAGACAAACACGGCACAGTAGAAATCAGAACAAGGAAGTTATGTTTGAATAATCTCTCACTGTGTATCTGCTCTCTAGTCTTGGAGCACAATTCTATCACTTCTACTTTATAATCCACGACACAAAACTGCTTCCTCCATTGTACAAGAACCTCAAATGATTTCACATGAGTCATGATCGGTATTTCACGTGCACCACGAGGGAATCCAAGTGTGTACTCCACATCTTCATCATATAAGAGGATTTCACGATCATCAGACAACTTCGCTGCGACCACTGATATCTCGAAACCTTGCCCAAGCTAGTACACCAATTTTGACACCATAGTTTTCAGATGGAGATCTAGGACATTTCCAAAATCGAGCTGCCATACATCTTCCTTATGTGCATGCATAAAGTATTTTATAGCCAGAAACAAATAAGATGGAGTTGCACGAGTTCACAACTTTGGTAGATTAGGACCACCAACTGCTTTCCTCTTTGTAGCTTGTGGTTTTCGAGACGGTTGGCTCTAGGGTAATGTTGCATCATCATCCTCAATTTCTTGTTCATTGAGAAAAAGTTCTGCATGTCTCTTGGCACATGTCAACACGTTCTTCTTTCGTATAACTATTGATTCTGCCAATGAGATACGATCGTCAAAATCACTGTCATCATTGTGTTTATCTGAAATGCACAACAAAAATTCAAAATGCACGTAATTACAATGCTAGTTCATTGTCTATCAGTATAACTACACATAATTACAATCTAAAGTCATTGACAATAAATCAAACTAGGCAAATATCAATACACTACATATATGCAAAGTCATTGACATTATACATAAGCTCACAAATAACGAATAAAGCTCAATTACCTATCAATATACTCTTCTTCCAACAATAATCTTTAGTTTGTTTCTTCTCTTTACTTGCAAGATGTTTAGTTCCGACCATTTTAACAACTTGGCGACAATGAAAAACAAAAACTTAGGATTTTGAGTATACTACATGAACTATTGAAAAGTATCAGTATTGATACCTAAATCTCATAAATAATGAATATCAAAAACTAAAACGAAAATACAGAGATGAAGAATAATACCCGAGAAGTAAAAAACGTTCATAAACTGGAGACGAAACCACACAAATATGCTCGGCGAACGACTTCGAAAACGACAAGGACGCAAAACATCAAGAAAATCACAAATGAAACGTAAGAAGGAGATAAATTAGATATTCAGATTCAGTCAAGGTCAAAGTCAGCTCAACCACATAAAATAACTAAACTCCCTTTTATCAAATAAAACTCACGAAACACTCGCTCAAAATTGAACTGGCACCTCATCACACATCCAACGAACAACATTTGGTTCGCATGTTCGCACGAGGGTAAACGTTTGCACCAGATTTGTCCTTGATACATCTTTATATTAAACTCTTCGAGTATTGAAACAATTTTATTCAAACGACATGCCGTTTTTAGGGCGAAAAATGTGGCGGCAAAAGCTGAAAATTTCAATATTTTTATTTAATTTTAAATTTGTTCTCGCCAATCCTTAAACCGCTTCGGAGTCTTCACTTTGAGAAGAAGCGCTCTCCACAGTTCGCACCAATAGATAATCACCGCAGACGAAGCAAGTCGCTTGTGGCATAACTTGTCTCGCTACCTCTTTCTGTTTTGAAGTAATTCACCGAACAGCTTCTTCAATTCTCGATTGATCTGAGTAAAAATGGCAATCAAGTTGAAGACAGTGGCTAGGAAAGTGTACAATCACATCAGCTACGATCTCAAAGAAATCGCATTCCCTTCATCGTTGCCGGAATCGCCAAACCCTCTCGGCTTCAAGGAACGCCGAAAACTCACCTGCTGTTTTGGTTCGAGACATTGGTTAGAAGACAGAGTGTATAATTGAAGAGGACTGCGTGAGAGGATCTTGGTAAGCAAAACTGTGATTTGATTCGTGATTTTTGGTTATTAGATTTTGGCTTTATGGATTGTGTGGAATTATGATTAGAAATATCCTTTTTGTTGGCTTAATGTCGTGAATTAAATCTGTTTTAGAGTAATTTGTATGTGAAGTAGTGACAAATTGCTTCAGTTAGTTCCTGTTTGGATTTTGGTTAATTTTTGTAAATTTTCTGACCTAGTTTGTAGATTTAGTTACTTGATGCTTAAATTGTTCTCTAATTGTTGTCAAATTATCCACTCAATGTCAAATCTAGGGATCAGAGAAATGTAAGGGTTCCCAAGTTCAGTAATGTTTGCTTCAATGGATGGTTGACTTAGGGTATTTTATATGTCATATGTGAGGCATATTCATATTCTTAAGATAATTCGAAGTCGAGTCAGTCTGGAATCATTCTCAGAGTTCTCTCCAAGAAAGCATTTAGTTTCTCAGTTGGAATTACTTCCATTAGTTCAAGGGGTAAATGGAAGCACAATTCTGAAGTTGGTTACATTACTTTAGATGATACTCGGAACTTACACTAATGGTATGTGTTTTCTTTGCATTAAGGAGTCCGTTTCAAGCATTTTTATTTCAAATTGTAGTTTTGGTGAGCCCTTCTTTCAGACTTGGGAAGCCTGCATCTCAATGGATTATATGACGATAGTTTTAACCATGGTGGTTACTGGTTAAAGTTAGTATTGCATGCTCCTATGTCCTACGATATAGAAATATATGTCATCATAAAGTACTACACTAGGAGCCCTTACTTCTAAACTCAGGCCAATTGTACGTACATTTTGATTTGAACTCCCATTTGGTATAAGTATAAGGTTTGTGTTGTGGCAAAAGTTGTTTTGCAGTCCATCGATATAGAAAAGTTTAAACACAGTGACATGTTTGTGTTAGTAGTTTTAGTGATCATCATGCGTGTTATCAGATTATTAATAACCATCATGCTTGCTGTGTGTTTTTTCTTTTTTGAAACTCCCAGGTTATTATGCTGGGATATAAGAGTCTAATATCTTTTGCTGGTAACAAATTGATAGTGGTTGCTGCCAGAGGAGGAATAGAAACATTTAGGCCTGCTTTGCAGCGGGTGTACATGACCAAAGCTTTTAAGTACAAAGATGCTCTATGATGTTTTATGCAAGGATATCAAGAAGGCATCCAACAAGTCATAGAAAATGAAGGAGAGTCCAAATCACCACAGGATGATCATACACCAAAAAATAACATGACTTCTCCTACAGATGAATTGTAAATCAAGAACTATGACTAAGTATGCATGACAATCTTACATCACACTGAAGATATATTTCAGTGGATCTGTTAGAAATCAGAAGGCTGGCCACATGCATTAAATGATTATTTATCCTCGCTTTAAACCATATATTGAGAATTAGAAATGCATGTGACTGAAATGCATTAGAATTCCATCACTGAGTTACGCCTCATGATTTCTATACTTCAATGACTTTCCTTTATTATTGGACAAAGTGCTTTGAGTATGCTTTACTGATGTTGCCTGCTTTTATTTCAACTCTACTCTCTTGGCAAATTAATTTGGCTTTGTTAGGTAAGGAGCACACAGCCTTCTGCAAAATAGGCAGTGAAATATATGTGAGATAGAGGCCGTGACCTAGCTGTTTGTAACAGTACTTCACTATCCTTGTAAAGTTTCTTGGCTCTTCTTAAATAGTAAACAATCATAACCTTTACTTATTCTGGGTGAGCTTTTCATTATGCCTTTCCTCCTGCCGTTATTAATGAAGTCAAAGGAAGAAGGTCTACTTCCGAGAGAGTATCAAGGAGAAGCACTTCTCTGCAAAGGTATGTCTTAGATGGGGTTGAACAGGACATCCAAACCGGAAGTAGCCAAAATGCAGGAAATGGGTTACATTGGGACAGAATCTCTGAGCTTCAGAATCAAGTTCAAGGAAACGGATACACTGATGAGTTGCATAGATATAAACCGGTGAAGGGTCTTAAGGGCCAAATCTTGTCTGGTTCAAGGGTAGGATCTTCTGGAGTATTAGCCAGCCCGACAAGGCAATGGGGCCAACCGTGGCCTTCACGAGATCCTAGTAACACAACACACGAGAGACCTCCTATGGTACCGGGCAGTGCCTTGAAGTCGAGGCTAGCAACCAGTGAAGTCCAGAATGCAAGAAAATCTAAGCGGTGAGATGTGCTCTTTTTTGTTCACCTGCAATGACAGTAGTCAATGCAATTTTCAGGGAGAGGAGAATTACTTGTTTTGGTGTGCTTATTCATGTTTTTCTTGATATTATTAGAGCTATTCGGTGTGTTGCAGCAATCGCTGCTCAGTTTGCATTAAAATAGCATTAGTGATTGTAGAGCCTTGTTGTGGACAAGTTGTGTTGTTGGAGTTAAGTTACAGATGTAAAGAGACTGAGAAGTACTACTTATATGAAATTATGGCAGGAGCTCCAATTTTTATTCACATTCCCAGATTTTTTTGTTTTCAAATTGTGATTTGCCATGTTAATTCTCTAAATAAAATAATTGTATTCATATGAATTAAAAATATAAGGGCATCAATTTTTTATATATATATTTTGTTTGATTTTGATTTTTCTTCCAGTTAAATGGGCCTATCCCATTCCGACTTAGATACTGGACTTGAACAAAGCCCATTATGATACATTTCCAAACCAAACATAGTTGCAATAAGCTTTAGAGTAGAGTGAGTCTGAGGAAGAGCAATGCTTTAGTCCCTTTGTAATGCATTTTCTTCGGCGATGCCATTCATTTCCATCGGCCATTGAACTCAAACACTCACTCCCTTCAATCTCAGCCCTCCTCAGGTCCTGCAAATCCAGCTACCAAATCCAGCAAGTCCACGCCCAAATCGTCCGCAGAGGCCTCGAGCAAGACCATTTCGTCGTCACCCAGTTCCTTCGCATCTCCAATTCGCTCCTCTCGCTCTCTTACTCAGCCAGCGTTCTGGGTCGTGTCGTCAAGCCCAGCGCCGTTCTCTGGAACTCTCTCATCAAAGGGCACTGCGAAAAATCGCTTTTTTCCGAGGCGATTTCGGTTTTTGTTGGTATGAAGGGAGTGGGTGTTGTGCCTGATAGGTACACGTTTCCGTCTGTGATTAAGGCGTGCTCGGTTGCGGGTAAGGTTCGGGAAGGGAGGTCGGTTCACGGATCGGCGGTGAGGTCTGGGGTTGATGGAGATTTGTTTGTGGGGTCGAGTTTGATTGATTTGTATGGGAAATGTGGAGAGGTCGTGTGTGCGCGCAAAGTGTTTGACGAAATGCCTGAGAGGAATGTTGTTTCTTGGACGGCTTTGGTTGCTGGGTATGCTGGTGTTGGGGATTTAGAGGAGGCGAGGAGGGTGTTCAGCGAAATGCCTCAGAGAAATGTGGCGTCTTGGAATGCTTTGATTCATGGGTATGTGAAATTGGGTGATATGAGGAGTGCTAGTGGAGTGTTTGATGAAATGTCCCATAGGGATGTGGTTTCTTTCACTACTATGATTGATGGATATGCTAAGATGGGCGACATGGAGTCTGCGAGGTTTTTGTTTGAGCAGGTGCCTTGTTTAGATATTGTTGTTTGGTCTGCAATGATTTCTGGGTATGTGCAGAACGGTCAGCCTAATGAGGCGGTGAAGATTTTTCATGAAATGGGTTTGAGGAATGTCAAACCTGACGAGTTTATAATGGTGAGCTTGATGTCGGCTTGCTCTCAAATGGGTAGTTTAGAGTTAGCTAAGTGGGTTGATTCTTATATCACTCGTAGCTCAATCGATCCTGGCCTGGCTCATGTTGCTGCTGCTCGAATAGACATGAATGTGAAGTGTGGAAACATGGAGAGGGCGGTGGCATTGTTTGAGGAGATGCCTAGTCGAAGTTTAGTTGCTTATTGTTCTATGATACAAGGGATGTCAATCCATCGGGATGGAGTTCAAGCTGTTGGCCTCTTTAATAGGATGCTGAATGAAGGGCTGTCTCCGGATGAAGTGGCCTTCACTGTTGTCCTGACAGCTTGTAGCCGTGCTGGGCTTGTTGAGGAGGCTTGCCACTACTTCAAATCCATGAAGAATGATTTCGGTATTGACCCGTCTCTTGATCACTGTGCGTGCATGGTTGATCTCCTCAGTCGGTCAGGGCAACTAAGACAAGCTCACGATCTTCTAAAAGCAATGCCTATAGAGCCTCACGCCGGAGCATGGGGAGCGCTCCTTGGGGCATGTAAGTTATATTCTGATGTTGAGTTGGGGAAGGTGATTTCTGATAAACTCCTCGAGCTTGAGCCGACCAATCCTGCGAATTACGTGTTGTTGTCTAGCATCTATGCAGCAGCAGAGCAATGGTTGGATGTTTCGGTTGTGAGGAGTAAAATGGAAGAGATGGGGCTGAGAAAGATACGCGGCTGCTGTTGGATTTAGTTTGCAAAGCTAAACTTCCATAATCAAATGTGGAAAAGAAAGATATTGCTTGTGTTTAAGTTTAACATACTTTGTACTTGGAAGGAGCTTGGCCTGTACTCTCCATTTATTGGCCTCAACATTGAACAATTTAGCAAAGTGTGAGCATTTGGTTGCAAAGGTTATGCTCATCAACTCTAATTGACAGTGTTTTGGAGTTGGCAGATCAAATTCCAATCAGCCCAAGGATTCTTCATTGAGGTGAGACTCTTGATGTGCATTGAAGTCTGGTTAATTTGCAATATTAGGTTAATCGATTGATTCTAACCGCTATTGGCACATTTCAATTTTGGCCGTCTTATTGTTGTCCATTGTATTTCTGTAACTTCATCTTAATAAGGTACATCATATATGAATGTATTCAGTCTTCAATACAAATCTCAAATACAAATTAGTTATGCTTTGTTATATAAAAATTCGTTACCTTTTCTGACTAAGATCTTGTGTTCTTTCGCTGGGTTGATATTGTGCTAAAATCTGGTTTTTGCACTCTGTCTCCAACATGTCATTTACTCCTCCCAGCATCAAACTTAGGTCAAACACCAGATTAATCGAAAACTAATTGGACAAGTCGAGAATTTTTAGAATACTATTTATCACTGAGGATGAATCTATGACCTTTTGAAATATGTTAATGTAAAATGCAATTTGCCAGACTGCTGGAACCAGCTGGTTCTGCCCTATTTTCTTTAAAAAAACTTGCAATTTGCCAGATAGTTTTTATAAGGGCACATTGCAGATTTTACACGTGATCACCCAAATGAATATTTTTCTTGGTTTGTCATGACTCTGTTTGATTTTGCGTCAAGAAGACCAATATACCCCTGATTAAAACATATTCCTTCTACCATTGGTTTCTAATCCATCAAGTTTGAATTAAATTTCTTGCTGCATCTGGCATGAAATGGAAACTGCATGCTCAATTTTGAAGTCTCTTGCCTTTTCCTCTCCAATTCTGCTTCTTTTATTTCATGTACATCATGGGTTTGCTTTTGAGGTTTCATTCTCATCTTTTTACATTCATAATTAGTATTATATGGATATCACTGGTGGGTATGTGGTGTTTTTTGAACAGCTGCAAGAATTTGACGATTTTTTCAAGTTGATGGCACTACTTGTTTGGGAGTGTATTAGTGTGTAATGTAATCTTATAAATATAACCAGTGATTTTGACTTGAGTAATATTTACTAATTCCTTCTGATTTCCAGATTTGGTGTAGGGTTGTGTGATTCTTTTAAGTTTAGTTGTTTTGCAGGTGTGATAGAAATTGCAGTAACATCTTACACCTCCAGGGGAATGATTCTCAGTGACTTTTGGGATTAGTTATGACCTGAGAAAGTGATTGGAAATTACAAAAATATGGATGATTTTAGTATACATGTGATCAAAATAAAAAAAAGGCTGGTTACTTTTGTTTTGCCTGTTTGAATTAAAGATTTTTTAAAACTATCTTCGTAAACAATAATCAAAATCCACTTGTTAAATCTGTCTCATAATAAACCATGCCTAATAGTTGAAATCATAAAGAAAAAAATGCAGTTAATTCCTAAACATCAAACAAACTAACCTTGACTTGAAACCAAAATAGTTCACTAGACTTTCAGATTAGGAGCAAGTAATCAAACTCAACTTCCAAATCAAATTAATAAATGACCAAAACACATATAATCACAAAAATAAAGATGCAACAAAAGAAAAGGTTACCCATTAAAATTAATTGTACATTTACCGTCTCTAACATGCATCAAATCTTCTTCATGTCCATTATATTCAAATAGCAAGTTCAATGTTGAGGAGACAAAATTGTTTTTGCCAAATCCATATTCAAAGCCACTAACCAGATTCATCTACTTCCTCTCTTCGGCTTCCATTTCTTCTTGCGCTAGCTCGTCCTTCACTTTTTTCACAGCGAGTAATTTCAGAGCTCTCGTAGATAAATCCTAAAAATCTCTCTTCCAAAACTAAAGCGCATATGCATGTTTGGTAGGATGGTGCAAGAAACGTATTCATCTAGGTAGTTATGTGTAACAATCACTATCAATTTCCCGTTAGGAGTAAACGGTCGGAAATGTAGCCGTTGTTGTTGCCGTGAATTAGTAACGGCGCATATAGGTGTGTGCGCCGTTACAAAAGTAGAGTATAAATTTAGGTAGAACCTCCCAC
>JAYMTP010008306.1:0-10192 GCA_036897365.1 Geranium brycei
TATAACTATTTCAGGGATGGTTCAATTATTGAAAAACAATGACTCGATCCAGTTTCAGAATTGTGCTCACCCCTAATCGTTGTTTTGTATAATATGATAAGGGTTAATTAACCAAGATTCCTGGTTCATCATGTATTTTTTTACTTTTATTTTGTTTATAAACTTTATACTTCGATTGGATTGCAGTAATTAAATATTAACATTCGGTTTTCGATACTATTTTTTATAACTGCAAATTTAAAGTTTTTGGCTATGTATTCGGCTAAATTCGTCTAATTCAACTCATAAATTGAGCCTAAATTAAAAATTGAAAATCAACCAATTAAACCCGAGGAACTAAACCAGAGAACCACTACTAAAACAAGACTATTTCCTCGTATAACTATTTCAGGGGTTCAATTATTGAAAAACAATGACTCGATCCACTTTCAGAATTGTGCTCACCCCTAATTGTTGTTTTGTATAATATGATAAGGGTTAATTAACCAAGATTCCTGGTTCATCATGTATTTTATTTATGTTTGTTATAATTGTACTTGAGTCGAGTTCGAATATAATGTTGAGTTAGTAACGAACAAAACTCGAGTTTTAAATTTTAGACACGCATGAGTTGGCTCGTTTAATATTTTATTCAATACAAAAATAAATATAGTTTTTGATAAGCATGTAGTAAAAACTAAATGAATTATGAATCTAGTTATGATTAGTTTGACCTTGTCTAAAAAGTTATCAGTCGGGACCTTGAATTGTTTTTTGTGTGGGTCTAACGAAGGGTCCTCGTCGATCATGAAGTCGGGAATCCCATTCTACTACAACGAGAAAGTAACTGAGGGTTGTTGATTTGATCCTCATCGTCGGATCGAAACTTGGCGTTCAGGTCGCCTTCAGAGATGAAGACATCAATGGTTGAGAGAAAGCAAAATCCGATTTTGCAGTGGTGAACTTTCCTTCGTCCATGAGGAGATGAGGAAGGTACTTAGGGAGAGGGAGAGCATGCAAGAAAAGAATGTGGAGGATCAGAGACAAGGAGGGAAAGAAGAGGGAGGGTCGGAGATAGAGACCTCAAGAAAAGAGGTAAAATGAGCTCGACATCGAGGAAGATAAGAGAGAAAAAAAATAAAAAGAAGCGTACAGAGACTCATTATATAAAAAAAAAATTTACGAAGACGTACATAGGAGTGTACAGTACACACGACTGTTGTTTTAAAGCCGCATCCGTGAACCGTGTACGTTAGTAATTCTTTTAAAACCACATATATACCATATTCATATGTACAACCCCTTATAACAAAATAGTGTAGTGTCATGTTTCCCCACTCAACAATTCAAATCAATACATGAAATCTTGAAATTTAATTGAGTAAGAGATTTATGAGTTGGTATAATTCATTCTTATTATACATGTTGGATTGAGACTATTCATGACGTTACGTATCGAACGAGTCGGTGTTGAAGATATCAATATTATATTAAGAATTTCTACATCTACTTTTCCGATATCATCTTATTTATCAGAAAATTTAAACTATACCGTGAAGAAATGACAAATATAAAACTCTTATGAATACACATACAAATTAAATCACTTTTATAATCTCACTATAATACTCACAAATTTAACAAATGAGTTGTATATTTTTAGGTGAACACAACCACACAAGTCAGAGACAAAGACAATTAATAACACGTAAATATCCAAGTAATTAATGCCATTACTAACTACAGACCCTGAACTAGCCACGCTTAGGTTTTCTGCAAAACGACCTGCATTACCTTCTTCACGCATATAATTCACATATATAAATTAACAACAACACACTTAAAATTTCAAAAATAAAATTATAACCTGCCTTACATATATAATATATATTGTATCATAAATCAAATTTAATTATTTAATTACACACAAACCCCACAATTATACCATAAATGTCTCCAAATTAATTATTCTATTGCCACGAGCTCATCGGTGGGATTAGATCAGCACCGTTCATCACAAAGCCTCCGGCGGAACTGTACGGCGACGACGATGACGTGGACGACGGCAGCGAGGACAGAATGGCATCAATGTAATTATTATTCTGATCCAACAACATCGGATTCACTTGCAACGTCGGCATGATCTGGTTACTATTATTATTATTATTATTATTATCAAATATTGAAGAGCAAGAACCTGGGACGCAACAAAAACTCCCGCCGATGACGTCATCGCACAGCTTGGGCATGTCCGAAGGTGACGTCAGGATAGGACCGTTGTGGTCGCCGAGAGAAGCTCCGTTATTATTGCCCATGAAATAATTATTCTGGTGGTGATGACTCGGATTAGGGCTCGGATTCGGTGGGACGTGGAACATGGGAGCCATGGTGTGGTCGACGTCGAAGGTCTGTACCATAGGAGGGAGATGGTACAAGAATTGGTTGTGGTTGTGGTTGTGATCTTGTGGTTGTGCTTGGACGAAACTAGGGTTTGCTATGTTGTTGAGGAGAGACGAGAGGAGATGATTATTGGGCTCTTGATCGTGATTAGGGTTATTGTGGATCATGTGGTGGTCAGTGAAGGTGCACGGGGCTAAACCCGCACCGGCGCCACTGGGGAGAAGATGGTGGTGGTGAGGTGACAAGAGAAGCTTCTTCTTGATGCTCGAGTTCCAAAAGTTCTTCACCTCGTTGTCAGTTCTCCCCGGTAAATGCTTCGCGATCTGTGCCCATCTGCACAGTATTTTTGATATGGTGTATAAGTATTTTTTTTATCGGCAAATCGTGTATCAAAATATTTGAACTAAACTATAGTCTAATGAAACATGAAACATTATAATTAAATATCTATGTAACTACTTTCGATTTACCTGTTTCCGAGAATACTGTGGAGCTCGATGATGAGAGCGGCTTCTTGGGAAGAGAAGCTCCCGCGCTTGAGGTCGGGCCGGAGATAATTTATCCACCTCAGTCTGCAACTCTTTCCGCACCTCTGAAGCCCTACACGAAAAACAAACAAAACACACATGCCATATTATATATCATATATATAAATAAGAGATTTTTCTTGTAATTGCTGAACAACAGATGCCTGATGTAATAAATATATATATGTTATACATTAAAATAGTATCGGCGAGATTACGAAAACAAACAAAATTACACACACCCTATTGTCATTTTGGTATATAAGAGAGCGTTTTTTTGTAATAACAGAGACCTGATGTAATAAGCATATACTGTTGAAAGTACGTACCGGCGAGTTTGGGGACGGAGCTCCAGCAGCCATGGCCGTAGGTGGAGATGTAGGTGATGAGCTTCTCATCTTCTTCAGGAGACCAGAGACCTCTCTTTACCTTCTGTTTGTTGCAGCAAGAGTGATGACCCATTTTTTTTTTCTCTCTCTCTCTAGCTAGAGAAGACAAGAACAATTAACACCACCACCCAATGGCAGACCAAACTGACCCCAACCAAGTTCAGTACATTGCGTAATATATACTAATAATCTGTTTTATTTTATTTCTTTCAAAACAGAATCAAGAGAAAAAGTTGTTTGTGTGTGGGTCTTCTTTAATTATTTTTTTATATGATTCCATTCGCATAGGTAATATAATATGTATAGCTTTATCAATTAGCTAGCTTGTATGAGACATATAACAAAAAGAGAATTAAGGTTGCTAAAAAATAATTGAACTGACTAAATTGAAGCCAACTCTATTTATTTGTTTCTGTTTATAAAATATAAAGGATAAAAAATCAAACCGAATAAGAGAATTGATGGGTTTTAACACATGATTCATTTTAAGTCATAAATTTTTATTAACTGGACCTTAAAATTTTGGTCAAACAAATAATAAGCCAAGATTGTTCTAAAATGTGAGAATCTAATAAAAAAAGATTAAAAAAACTCATATTATAAGTCAAAACGATTTGAAATATTGTGAGAATTTCAAAAAACTCGTTTGATAAAAAATCAAAAATTGACATATTCAAAAACGAACCAAACCAAATTCTGTTTGGTTTTTAATTTTATTTTTTAAAACCGAATTGATTTGATCGGTTCAAAATCAAATCATGAATATCCTAATAGAATGTATTATTATTATTATTTAAAATGCAATTGGTATTTTAATAAATAATTAAGTAAAAAAAGCTCGGAATTGGGATCAGATTATTATCATAGCAGCAACAGTGGTGGTCCAGTGAAGAACTAGGGTTTGTGGCAAAAGTCTGAGGCTGCAGCTTCTCCTTGTAAGAACTGTGCATGGCTTATAATAGTTATCTTTCTCTTACACAGGTCTTTTGTGGGTCCTATGTTCTTGAATTATTCAGTTATTATGTTCATGTTTATGATCATCCTAATTATTAACAACATTCGAATGTTTATGTTTTAAGGTTGGAATTTTTTTAAATATTGTCCCACTACTTTTACCTATGAATAAGATAAATCTCAAAAAATAATTAGAGATATTAATTTTATTTCTAGGAGAGAAATATAATTGATTGCTTGATTTTGGTCACCTGCATATAAACAAATTTTAACCTTTAATTTAATTTATATTCTATATTAAGAAAAAAAATCACTATTATAACATTTATTTAACCATTTAAAAGTATTTTGTAAAAAATTGTTTTTTGTTTAAAGGTGTAAAAATTATTGTTAAAAATTCTCTCATAATAACATTCCACAACACAATAATTATATGTCCACCGTAATTAATTAACTCAAAAACAGATGATCTATCGAACTGTTTCTGTGTTGGTCAAGAGATCTAACGGTTGCGAATTAGAAGAGTTTTTGTACTCTGTGGCGGTTCCAGAGGAAGTATGGTGGAGGAGAGTCGTGCCTTTGACAGTGAGGCCCAGTGGGGCCTGCATCTGCATGCAATTTGAATTCATCAAATACTATGGGACAAAACTAGTTACTGTCACATAAGAAAAAGACAGCGACCCTTTTTATTTAATTTGTTTAGCTTGCTAATTCTTTTTTAGTTCTTCCAATTATTTCAAAATTATGGTAATTATTTCCATTGACCAATGATTTTTTAACATATTCATGAGCTGTGGATATCAATATATTGTATGGAAAAAAATATGTTTTGAGTAAATAAATAAAACAAGTAGGATTGTAAGACTGTCTTTATGAAACACTTTAACAATTGAGTTTTATAAATCAAAGTTCGAGTTGTGAGTCTATTTTTTATGAGGTGGTTTTTTTTCTTTTGAAAACTCAGTTTCATTAAGCACGTTGGAAGGCATCGCGCTTAACAAGACCATAATTCTCCCAAAATCTCAACTTGGCTAGCACATCTTATGTATTGTTATAGCTCATAGGAGCAAAAGCAAAATGGACATTAAGTAACCTGAGAAGAATGTGAGAACAGTCAAAAACAAATTCTCCTAAGATGTTTGAAGCGCACGAACCATGCCGGATTGACAAAATGACGGTATGACAGTCTGATTCAATGATCACTGGCTCCAATTGTTCCTTTCTATACACCAAAGAGATTCCTGACATGCCACGACCTCCATCTCAATAGGTTGGAAAATCCACGTGAATCAACGCCAAAAAGCTGAGATTACCTGACCCTGTAGTCCCTGCAAATCAAACACATACTCCATTTACCTCTTGAATGGTCAAGCGTTGCATCTACGTTTAACTTATACTGACCTACCATCGGGGAACCCAATTGGCCGGGGAAGTCGGCACGACCGCTCGAGGCGAAAACAACGAATTGTGAAGAAACCCAATAATGGTTGTAAGCTTTTACCATTACCGCCACTCTCGATGCTAAAAAAGGCTTTTCATTCCACACTTTACCGTTGCGAGTTATCCAGATTGCCCATAAAAATGAAACAATAAGACATGTCTCATGCAAATATGAATCTCACGATAGCCAATCTTGCAAGCCATGGTTCTGACCCATTCAAGCTCAAACAGCAGCAAGCCGACAGTCTCGGGCTCCAGAGACCTCCCATAGAATGAGACCTCCCGGGTTGTCCTCTGACCAATACTATCAATTCGTCGAGGCATTCTGGCTCGGAATGATAGAATAAACTCTAACACGGGTAATGTTGGGGAGATCCAAGCCTTACCTAGAAGGAGCACCCAAGGAAAGCTCATATACACATTAGAGCCCACATTTGACCCAAAAGACTATCATGTTGAATTTAGAGTCCAATGTGTATATAAACACTCCTTATACCTTGTAATCTTCTAATTTGAAACTTTAAACTCGCATGTGGACATAACAATCTCCCCCTAAGCCTATACTTTAACATTGGTCTACTCAATCTCACAATGACCATTTCCATCATATATGTGCCTCACCATAAGAGGAGCCGATCATGATACTTGTTTTACTAACCATAGGGGTACCCGACCCACTTTCCTATGAGAGTCTACCGAACCAAGTCTTTGATACAACTGTTGGGAAGATTCGGATCTTACATAGGAGGAGAACCTAAGGAAAACTCATATACATATTAGAGCCAATCTTTGACCAAAACACTAGCCTACTGGATTTAAGGTCCAATGTGTATATAAATTTTTCTTATACATTATAATCTTCTGATGTGAGACTTTAAATTCATATGTAGACATAATAGGTAACCGAATTGAAAATAGCCTCTACCTTTGACACGTCCTAAGCACGGAAATTTGGCTGAAACATATCTTTGACGGATAAACCTTAGACCGGGTTTATAGGATTATCAACAAAAGGACTCTTCCTAGAGAGCCAAGGAGTCCCCAAGATGAGCAAGTTCTCCGGAAGAGAATATGAAATGATGTAATTTAAAAGTTATTGATTGAGTGAATTTAATAATAACATAAAAAACTTTCAAATAAAATTTTCAAGTTCATTGTATACTTCAATAGAGTGAGTGAATGATTAAACTTAGTATTTAACTATTATGTCTTGACATATTTTTTGCTTTTAATCTCAAAATAACTATAGAAATGTTGTGCTGCAGGCAAGTAATGATGATTATAGACTTAATTGGACAGATAATCAATGATTAAGTGAGCAACATTTTAATTACACAAACATGTTAATTCAAAAGGTCAAAAAGCTAAATGATGAGAAATGGGGTCACAATATCTTTATTAACAAGAAATCATATCAATATTCCAAGCTTTTTGTACCACTAATCAATTAACTTTATTCTCAATAACTAACACAAATTAGGAAGGAACAATACTATAGATAAAATATGAACAGTCTCATCAATTTTGTTTAATTTTACTTATTACATATGCATGCTTAAATATAATTTCTTCTTTCTAATTAAGATGATGATGACGGGAAAAGATGATTGTGACTATAAATCAATAAAGAACATGTTTAAATTGTGGTCCAAAAGTAAAAAATTATTTCTCAAGTCAACAACAATAACTTGTGGAGTGTTAATATTATAATGTAGATGAATATGTGCAATAATAATATAAGAATTTTGTTGGTAAAGTAATTATGTTTCTGATGCTGTTTTCATTTGATTCCATCAATATATATTTATAAATAATGTCTCAATAAACCAAAGACGTAATGAGACTGATTTACCTTAAATTACTTATTTTTGTGTGATAATATATTATTAGTTAGGTGGCTGATTCATAATTATTTTCCATAAGAAATATAAGTTCCAATCTTCTTGAAATTCTTCCCCTATTCTTCAAATGGTATAAACTTTTACCCAATTCAAGCAAGATTGAAAAACAACAAGTGCTCCAAAATCATGTTTTTGAATATAATGAGTTGCAATTTTCAAATGAATTAATTAATCATATTTATCATCTATCTCTTGCTTGTGTATTTTGCTAATGCAATATTAACCAAAAAGGTATCATGGCTTGGTAGACACCAAAATCACATCATCCTCCTTAATTATCCTAATTGAATAGCTCACAAGGAATTGTAAATGAAATTTAGGGTTATGCCCTTTATTGGAAAACTTTTATTTTCCTCCATTCACTAATTAAACTAATTAATTAAGGCACAATGGCGAGAACCTACCAACTATGGAGGTGTCTTGTTTTACTTGAATTATCTAAATTAATCAAGTCGCTATCTTGATAAATACATGAATATAAACCGTGATAGTTTAATTTGATCGTGACAAAATATAACGATTCAGATAAAAAGAAACTGCATTTGAATGCTACAAAATTTTATTCAGCAATGTCGTTGTTTGTAAAGTTATGGTTATGTGTTAAATATAATGATGATCAATCTTAAAACATATAATGTTATATTTATTTATGAGAAATGAGATCCGTTATTATCAAGAATTTTTTCTCAAATTTACATTATATAGAATATGATATCAAATTAATTATCAATAATATGCTTAATATAAATAAGATTGTTATTTATCAAAATTTTAATGGTTTTTGAAAATGTGGGATGAAAGTTACATGACATCTAACACCAATTAATCAGGGAAGTTGCAATTAACATGTTTCATTAAGATGATTGGAGAAAAAGGAAAAATCATTACAAGGACTTTGGTGAGAGAGACTGAAAAGGAGAATCTCTAAATAGTAGTTTTCTAGATCATACCTGCAGGACTGCATTTAATTTGACAGCAGGCATTAATATTTTTTAATTAATTGTGGAGAAAGAGTTGTTTTTGTAATGTATACAATATTTTAATTATACAATTTTAAATTGAAAAAATATTTTAAAATAATAATAATAAATTAAATAACAATATCGCTTGGAAAATAGATTTTGAACATGTGGACAGCTACATATTCAATGGGTTACTAGACATATAGAATTTATTGTTTGCTGAATAAAATTTATTCAGTATGAGTATATTTACAAATGAGCCGAACTCCCTCACAGAAAATGAGCTGAACTGAGCTAAATTTTGTCAAGACCTGACTTGAGAGATAATAATAGTCGTACTTGAGTTTTCAGTCATTAATTATATTAGATATAAATATATAATCAATTAAATACTAACTTAGCTGACTCGTAATCATATCAGAATTTAATAATTTTGGCTCAAACTCGACTCGTTTATCAATTACTTTTGGTATCTTGTATAAACTTTTAAATTTTATCTGCATGTCTATATTTATTAGACTCTGGAAAAACATGGGATATAAAAATTGCATTTTTTATATATGGAAAAAAAGTAAGAGTTAGGACAGCAATGCTTGTGATGCAAGCAATGTTATATATATAAAAAGGGACCAAATTAAAGAAGATTCTTGATTTTTTTTTGATGCACATGCACCAATAAATAGCACCAGAACTGGTTTGCTTTATTTGTTGAGCAATTAGAGGACACTTCCCTGTGGGAGGCTTTGGTTCTATCCCAACTTGTTCCAAAGCTTCAATGCATGAAATTGTGAATAAAATGATAATTTTGGTTTTGCTATTTTATTTGTCCTGTTTTGGGGAGTGTGGATTGGTGCTGGTATGTGTCATTTTCACTCAAAATTTGTTCATATCTTATTTGGAAATGGAGAGAGGTGAAAATTTAAATAAATAGCCTCAATATAAAAAAACTCAATGTAATAGTGTATAAGTGAGATTTATGATATACACATGTTCGACGTCAAATTAATTTAAAATTAGATACGTTCATAAGGGAAGTGAAAATTAACTTGTGGTTTAGTTTTGTTAATTCTAAATGAGTTAGGTTATGTGGTTTAGTTCAGTTGGAGTGGTTGAAGCCAAAAGTCGCACTACAAACCAAACAGGGGGGTAAACCTAATGGAGAGTATGTTTAGGGCTAATTTAGTGATTCTCATCACCTATCTCGTTAGATCGTGACACCGAATCTCTTTCGAATTGAGGTATTTTGCCTATGTAAAAGTGACAGCGAGACGGGTACGTGGCAAATATAATAATACTTATTCCTTATTCCATAAGATCGAAGATACCCGACCCCTTTTGAGTGTTTTGTTGTCATGTGAACTAGTAAGTTATGGATAATGTAAATTATGAGTGGGAATGGTTCTTGAACCGGACCGAACCATGCCTATTGGTTATAAGTTTTTGAGAATCGGACCCAAAACCATTATATAGGAAACCGATTCAATTCTTAACCCGATTCCATTTTGGTTTCCGGTCCAGATCTAAAATGTCCACCTCTAAGTATAAAGAGTTAATTACAATTTACCCATGTTAAAATGACCTCATTTACACTTTACCATAGCTAAAATAAAACTTTTACATTTAGGTCAAGCTAAAATGAG
>JAYMTP010008307.1:0-10191 GCA_036897365.1 Geranium brycei
GGCCTAAAATCCAATTATTTTATTTAATTTTTAATTAAATAAATAAGAGAAAAAAAGGGAATTAAGTTAGTTTTTAATTTTGAAATTCAAAATTAAAATAAAATAACTAATTCCCCATATTTCTCAACCATATGGCCGGCCACTCTCCCTCTCTCCATTCCACCATTGTTGCTTTGTAAGTTCTTGAGTTTTCTAGTAAAAGACTAAGGATTTTTGAGTGAAAAATACTCACATCTTGCTCGTGTGGATTTGATAGAGAAGAGTCGAGTGTTCTCGTTCTTAATCGGTGAAAGGTAGTGTTCTATTTTATGTACGAATGCATGCTGAAATTCTGCAAATAAGGTCTTGAATGTTCATCTAGTTTATTATGAGAATTCACGGTTAATTTACCGAAATGCATGAATTTTATCGTTTGGATCCCGTGAATTTTTCTTTCACCTACAAATTCTACAACCCACATTGAAAGTATAGTACAAGGATGGATGAGATGGTACCTGGAGAAGAGAGTTGTTGGCGTAACTGTTAGTACCATGGTCGCTACCGTTCATGTGGATAGTGCTTACTATGTTTACTGATCCCATGAAGATGTGCAGCTGCTACTTTTATGTTTGTCTTAATTATGAGATCTCTCTCAACTTGTGTTGTTTCTAAATGCACATATTGTGCTATATGCATCTAAATATACCAAATCCATTGATGCATAGGTTCATAAAAGTCGGCATGAAAATTAAGAAAAGTGCGGGCCATATAATTCATGTAGCTGTCTACAAATGATGCCACTCATCAATATTGTCACAACCTGATGATAAACATGTTTATAATGCTATACATTTAAAAAATACTTACCAATAGAAATTCAATGAACCAAATAAGTGGATAAAAACTCAAGTGGCACCTCACCAAGTTTGCCGTCACTAACACATAGACCCCTTCTTCCTTTCTTCTTCGTCCTTGACAAATTTTCTCTCCTCTCTATTTCGTCCGTGCATTGGAATTTATTGACGGTGTTTTGAGTTCGTCGGTTAGAAAGCATGTTTAATTATAAGGTTTTTGTACGTATAATATGTTTTTTTTTGTAATTAAGTATTCACAACACATTTATATTGTTATAATTATATTTGTCGTATATAAAGAATGAATTAGAGATGGATAAGAGCGGGGAGAATGAGTGAGGCGTACATGTTGGGAATGAGCGACTTCATCAAATTTAGCGTGGAACGGTTCAAGTGTCCGTACGTGAAGTGTTGTAATGTTTGTGTACACAACATGGACAATATTTGCTATCATTTATTGAAGAAAGGTTCCCAAGATCGTATAAGATGTGGATCCATAGTGCTGAAATTCGAGAAGATATGGAGAGCCGCAATATCAATATGGTTGTGTCGTCTAGTTCATTGAATATGTCTTGCTCGTGTTTGAATGTCAATCCTGTCCAAAAGTTTGTGAACGATGTAGACCCATCTCGAAATGTCTGTGTCGAAGCAAACGCCGAAGAGGATATGGTGGTCGAAGTTGAAGAGTGAGTCGATAGAGAAACTATGACATAGTACAATCGGTTGGTGACAGAGATGTAGACCCCGCTGTACGAAAGTAGTGGCGACACAGCTTTGACAACACTCTTACAAATTTTTTCCATCAAGCAGAAGACCTGGAAGATAGACACGGCTTTTGACGACGTCGCTGGAGAGATTTCGTGCACATTACCGCAACCTAATGTGTAAACATCGAGCTACATACTATCTAAGCAAAAAGTGTAGGCAATCGAACTGCCATGCGTGAAATACGATGCATATTTCTACGTAGAGCATTCAGAAGACATAAAACATCATGTTTCTGGAGAGTAGAGGTACAGAGCTGTCGGGAATTCATTTGTTGTAAGGAAGACGTTATGGAATGACGAGCGAGAAAATGAGACGAGAATATATTAACAAATCCCTCATAAGGTGATGATTGGATTAAATTGGACGTGACCTACCTGTAATTTTCAAAGGAAATTCAGAACGTGTGGCTCACACTGAAAATTGACAGGTTTTGTCTGTTTGGCCTAATGCGCTCAACTTTTGCACTGAAAATTGTCAGGATTTGTCTGTTTGTGGCCTGTAATTGCTATCCCGTTCAACTTTCCGTCATCGATAGCTATAAGAAAGGAATACAACATTTTTACCATGTTAATTTCTGGTCCAACATCTCTTGGTAAATGCTTGAATAACTTCATGCGTCCGCTCATTGATGAGTTTAATAAGTTATGACATCATATAGAGTTTTCACATGAGATGAATACAAGACCGAGGCATTCATAATACACATTGCTATGATGTGTACTGTCAGTGATTTCCCGGGTTTTAGAACTCCGTTGATCCTTCAAAGGAGGTGTGTGACGTGAATGACGAGGACATGTTGATCAAATAGATCAACAAAGTGTGTCGTAAGGCTTAAAGGGAAAACAAACAAACATGAAGCCGTATTACAACAAATATTATGAAGATGTTATCAAGTAATGACGTTCCTTACAAGTTGAAAGGCATAAAGAAAGAGTGAGCCTGACTCATTCAACACTTCGACATCCCCGGTGAAGGGAAGTTAGCTCGTATTTGCAAATTTTATATGTTTATAATTCATGCACACTTGGTGTATGCATGCATATGAGAGTCACGTTTATCGATAAAGTTGACCATTTAGTTGTAGACTCTGAACCGATATACATGACCATTTTACATTACACAAAAAACATAAGATATCTCCAAGTAGGGTATCCTAAAATCCAATCCAAGTAGGCTTATAACTGGTCAAAATTTGCACTCATTTCGAATTTCTTATGACATAGCAATTAAATTGACTCATATAAGGTAAAAATGGTGCATATCAGAGTGCCAAGTTGTTAATGCAAGCCAAGCCAAGACTCTTTTCTGGTCTACCATTACAAACTTATCGGGCCTGACAATCTTCGCAGGCCCACAAGTACATCCAGACCCAGGTGCTTCCAGAGTGAAGTTCCTAGGCAACTTGACAGTCTTTTGTTCATTGTTTCAGCACCACCCACGATATTAAAAATAACAAGCATTTGAAAATTTGGTAGAGTTTGGGGAATATTTTTAATTTAATACAGAATTATTTTAAGTGTTAATACATTAGGGAGAACTTATTTTTGGTATTATTTTACCTTAATGCCATCAAAATACATGAAAAAAGTATTGTTGACTTTTAAATTATATTAAATGTAAAAAATACTCCTATATTAAATATAATTTTTTTAGAGATATTAGTTTTTAACTTAAAAAATATGTTTTTATAAATAAATGATTTGAAACACTGTGAGTTAGCCCAGTGGTTTTGTCATAAAAATATTTTTTTAAAAGTTAAAAATAAAATATTTTATATTTTTTAATACATGGTAATATGGACATTTTATGTCAAATTTAACTTTGTGAATTGAAATTTTCCTAATGCAATAACACTATAATGATGGGGGATTGAAAACTATTTTCTTAGTCAAGGGAGTACATCTGTAAGCAATATATATTTAGTTAATGGAGTATATTTTTTCTAACTATAATAAAAACACGAGGAGACTTTGATAAAGACTTAAAAAAGCTGTGGGAAGATTGTGGCTTCATTTTCTTATGTCAAAAGAGAGATCATAACAGATCCGCAAGTAGGTGTCCTATAATCCAATCCCACAACATTTTAAAAATGTGGCCTCAGGGCTTTTGTCTATAACGATTTATTTTTAGCACTTCACCGAACACAAGTGGTAGATGTTAGGCACGAGAAAGATACGTGACTCAAACTCTGAATCCTCAAGTCATTATTATAAGTACAAATGTTTGACCAAAATGAACAAGCTAGGGTAGAATACAACAATAGGTGAGTGTTAGTTTAGCTACAAATGCATGTAAGTTGTTTTTTCTTACACATTGGCCCTATTTGTGTTTTTACCCTAGTTATCTTGTACGTTTTGCGAAGAACATATGAGTACAAGGGTAATATCTTAAGAATGAAAATCGTTACGATTATACCTGTGATCCAAGTTACACTTCGAAAGATTATTAGGGTATACATTGAGTTATATATACATTGGACTTAAGATTTAAAAGCCTCGTCTTTTGGGTTATATATGTAGATTTAGAGGCTCATTTGGGCCCATCTCCCACTAAGCCAATTAGGGTGGTTTTTGAACGGAAGGCAGCAAGCATTACCTTGCTGCTGCTGTGTTGCTTTTTGCCGAGGACAAAGAAAAGGGGGAGAGCTCAAGGAGCTGCTGCTGGTTTGAGTAACTGCTGCCGAAGAAAAGAAGCAACGTCTCAAACCATTTGGTCAAGAAAGGTTTTGAGGGAAATCAAGTTTTTGGTGGAGATTGTTTGAGTTATTTGCTATAATTTGATATTTGGGGTTTTTGAGCAATTTAGGGATTGGGTAGAGAACTCATTTGGATAGATTTATGGTGGAATAAATCTTGAGTGAGTGAGTGAGATAGTTCTTGAGAGACTAAAGTTGAACAAAGAGTTGATTTTGAGAATCATTGTAATCTCTTGGTTGTGACAAGCTTGTGGGTTGTACAAGTTGTCAAATTCTTGTTTTAGTAGATTCCCAGACTCTTGTGGATGTAGGCTGTGCCGAACCACGTTCAATCTCTCGTGTCTCTATCTTTGGTTATTACTTGTCTAATTTAGTATTAGTGGAGGAATTGACCGTCTCTAAGGTGGTTAGCTTCCACAAGGCTACATGATTAAAGGATGATGGCTAGGAGGCTTGATCTTCACTTAGATGGAAAAGTTTATGGTGGATTCGTGGAGGGATGAAGGATTTGTGGACTTTGGGAGCTCTCAAGCAATGAAACAGTGCTGGAGCTCCCAAAGGGTGTAGAGGCTTAGAGTGAAAAAGTTAGATGTGGTTCTCTAGGGTTTCGTGCTTTTTTATAGGCATTTTGTCTTCTGGCGTAATGTGATGCACGTCACAAATGGTGTGACGCGTGTCACAACTCCGAATTGGGAGGGACGATTCTCTCCTTTGTGTGACGCGCGTTGCCGCTCAACATCACAACTCTCAGGAATGATGTGACATGCGTCTTCTTCCTTCGATGTGCGTCCCTCGATTTGTGACGCGCGTCTCTCTCTTGCAGCTCCCTGTCTCTGTCTTGCCATGCTTCGGTTTGTGCTCCAAACCCCGATCTAAGCGTTCCTACACTGAAAACAAGCAACCAGCATAATCCGCACTCTAATAGCCCTAAAATGACCTAAACGAAGGAAAAACAAGCTAAGATGTGGGGATTTTCGGGTTCGCAAAGGACACGAAATGTCCCATATCAATGTGCCAGGGTGAGAGTGCGAGATGATTTAAGATTAAGAGCGTAAGCAACCTAATGTTAAAGATACAACATAAAGGGAAAAGGAGATTCAAGAAAAAGGGATCACAAAGTATTTTCGACATAGAATAATCGATTATTAGTCACAATAAGAATTCTACACCCAGGGAGACAACATAAACTTCTACTCTACCCAAAAGTCCCTTACGGGCACTAAAGGACCTAAACCAGTTTCAGAATCTACACATAACATAATTGCATTAAGATCTAATTATTATTCTAACTTTTAGTTCTTGTAACCTATAGCTATTATTCTCGTATTAATCCCACTATCACCAGCTAGAACTTAAATCTGAGTTTCAATTAATCTGATTCCACCTACAAGTGTAGTTTCACAACTTTAACACATTCTTTATTGTCTTTATATTATGCAACCCTTTACTATGTTTATATCGGTGGTTTACACCAAGCGTTCTTGTAATCAACCAGCGGATGTGCTAGCTAAGTTTGTGCTTTGTAATGTAGATTTTAAATCAGGTGAGGGGTTTGTCCCACATATGCTGCTAGCGTAATAGGGCGTGATGCCTCTCGCGGTTAATAAAGCCTTTTACTTTTAATAAAAAACAACGTACCATATGCATGTGCGCTGTCCAATATGAGAAAATGATGTGATAGTACCAAGTCAGCTAGGTTGAAAAAAAGGTGCTGTCCAATATGAGAAAATGATGTGATAGTACCAAGTCAGCTAGGTTGAAAAAAAGGTGCACACAAGTGATAAATCATATGCTAAAAGAGTTCACCAAAATATGTACTTGTCAATTCAAATTGGGATGGAACAATGGTATATAAGAACACGTTGTTGAGAGCCCATCCATCAAAGTGTGGCTCTCAACAAAAAAAAGAAAAAGAAAAGCTTTTGAAAAGCCATTGTCCCAGATACATGATAAGGACTTAAAGCTGTATTGTATATACATGAAATATTGAGTGGATAGATTGTCGACTCATTTTCCTGTCTAACGAGAGATCAAAAAATATCTACAAGTAGTGTATCACAAAATCCAATCCACAACATTTTCTTTATTAGCAATGTATTATGATTTTGTTTCCAAATATTTATAAGAGAGTTTATATTTACCACTTAACCTAACATAAACTATACAGGTTGAATTCAAGAGAGATACGTGATAAACTGTAAGTTCCAAAATCATAAGCTCGAGTGTAGTTCAAAAACCGTTTATATCTGGTTTGTCGATCTCTTTTATTTTAGCATATTAAAATTTTGAACTAGCATATACATTGTAAGGAAAATTACAGTTTACTGTATCTAACAATATATAGTCAGTTCTCGTAAAAATGACAATTTTACTCTCAAATATTCACTAAATCTATAAATTTATGTTATTTGAACAAATGGATTATCTCTGATAATACATTCCGACGACGCTTTTTATCTCCGTTTATATACACTCTCTCCGACTATTGTTGGTTTGTATTCATACTCTATTTTTCTTCATGATATCAGAGTCAGGTTAGATTAGATCTGAGCAGTGTGGCTTTGCCCACTCGCTAATTATGGTTTAGCGAGTGGGCAAGGCAAGATAAAAAATAATTTCAGAAATACTGTTCACGTAAATGACTGTTCATTGGTACTGTTCACGCGCACTGTTTATCCCAATTTTTGCAGATCTGTTTCTCGTCCAAGCATTCTTCGGCGACCGTTTTTCGTCAGCTCCACTTCGGTTTGGCTCAGAGGCTTTACAAGTTTCCATTCAAGCAGTTCAAGGAGTTTTCTATCCTCACCGTCGGCAAGTGAAGCTTTTACAACTCAAGTGCGGCTGTTTTGATTGTCCTCCGGTCCTCGTCAACCGCGTGTGTCTCACGCGCCGCCACACGTTCGCCAAGTTTAATGCTCCACTAATTTTGCTGGGTTCGCATCGTCATTATATGATGTAGTTGCTTGAGAAGTTTGGTGGTTCTTCTTAAAGATCACCTTGCACCGTTGCTATGCAATGAGTTGTCGCACCGTCATTATGTGACGTAGTTGCTTGAAAGTTTTGGTGATTCTTCTTAAAATTCACTTGTTCTCATGACCGTAAATTCGTCACGATTGAAGATTTTTTGCACTGTCGTTGTTCGACGTAGTTGCACGATTATGTTTGCCTTTCTATTATTCTTGCTTCATGCGCAAGACTTGTGTTTTACGGCTTGCATGTGGGGGAGTGTTGGAATAGTTAATTAAATTAGGGTTTCCTATTAATATTATGTTTCTTGGTTTGGTTATTTCCTATTCTTCCCTATATAAAGGAACCACCTATTGTAATTCTTGATCAAGTATTTCATCAATAATATAATTCTATTTTAGAAATTCAATAATTGCTAAAAGATTATGGTTTGTTTTTTAGTTTGAAAATTTGTTTGTTTTTGGGTTTTAGATTTTAGATTTGAAATTTTGGTTTGTTTTTCGTTTGAAATTCTTTTTTCGTTTTGAGTGTTTTGAGTTTATTAGTTTAAAAGACAAACCAACAACACTCGTAGACAGGGAGTCTCGTTGGAGAGATGGAGTATAGCCGGATATATGGAGTCTCGTTGGAGTGCATCACCGAAGACATCCCACTTGCCCCGATGACATAAACTCATAAATTTAATGAAAATTTGGGAGTAAAAATCGTCATCTTATATGATTTTAACGGTAGAATTTAATGGCACGAACGAAATGGGGCAAAAAAAAGTTAAGATACCTGAAAAGAAAAAAAAATAGTTATAATAAAATGTCATTTTCCCACATTTTGCCAGTTCTCATTCATGCATTTGTAAATACAACTACCAATAGCATTTAGCTAAATTGCTATTACAATACTACACCTTGCTGATGCTAGAAGTACATGTATACATATATGCATGCCTAGCTAGTTGTTTTTGGTCAAGGAAATGGCAATGTTAAAGAACATGGTTTTCTCCATGGAAAGATGCTCCCCGACGTACTTAGCACACAAACTAAACAACTCTTCCATCACTTCGCTTCCGAACCGACTCGTTAACATTGATTCCGTCACTGCCCTTATGAAGTTCGACACATTCTCTCCGCTCCTATGCTTGTCGAATACGTACTTTTCATTTTCTATGACATCCTCATAGTCCCAATTCGCTTCGAAGCTACACAATTGCTCAATATTGAAGGATCCTTGCCCTTCTACTATCTCCTCCACTTCTCTTTTCGACGGACTGTAAAATGGCAGATTGAAAGAATTCAGGTTACCCTGCTCAATCTTTCCCTGCACATATATAACATATTTTAAAACAATTAACAAACTAATTCTAGTTTATAAACTAAATATTATTAATTAGAAAAAAATGATAAAACCATAAAACTGTGTTTTATAGTATGACATTTTTACAAGAGGATACTATGCATATTCGTTAACAAAATACTATGAACTTTTTTTTCTTCGTGTCAAATCAAAAATTAAAATTATTTATTTATTTTATTTTTATCATTCAACTAAAACTTGATTATATTTTGCATGAGAAACTAAAAGTTCGCATCACATATTTTTTAACATTAAGGAAGTACACAAGACTCTCTGATTACCTGGGCGGCCATGTGAAGCAGTGATTTAGAGAGCAGTTCCAAGAAGTGGAAGGAGTCTTTGGTGCTTGGGTCGTCGGAGCTGCGACCGATGAGAACAAGAAACATGCCCCCGCGAGGTTTTAATTCCTTTGCTCGGTGGCTGAGGAATTCTGAAAAGTCCTTATTAAATTGTTTCCTATATGCTTCAAATACATTGCATGGACTTGTCCTTGCCACATGAATGTGTCCTTTGTTGTCTTCAATGCCTTCTGGGACCTAAATAATAACATTATGTTACGTTAATAATGTTGAACTTGAACTATATATATATCAAGTGGTGATCGGATTTGATAGAAAGGTGACATGCGAGAGAATAGATGAATGTGAGACATAATCAACCAACTTTAATTTGTATAAATAATTTACGGATATACTACGCACATAAATTATAGATTAAATTAAACTTTACGATTAATTAAAACGTCGACTGTTGTTATCAATTATATATGTCTCGAGCTATTCACGTGAAAATTATTCCGAGTAACCCGCGATCATTAAATTTGATAAAATATTTTTTTTTTGAGAAAATTATAAAAACATTTCTTATACTATCAGTTTTGCCAACATCATGTACAACATACTTTGGTTATGGCAAAAATAATTGCTGTGAATTTTGATTTTTTTTTGCAAAATATGTATAAATAACGAAATTACCTTTAACATTAAAGTTATTTTTTAAATAAATATTTTTTAAAAAAACATCTTTTAACCTAACTTTGTGTAATCAAAACTCGTAATTTAAATTTTTTGTTAAATTATTTTAAGTTGTAAATTAATTTTAAAAAATACAATTCCTAATATCACGGGCAATTTCATGATTTTTATATAAATACACACATTTCGCAAAAGAAAAATCAAAATTTAGTGCACTTTTTTGTCATTAACAAAGTACATGACATATTCTTACAAAAGTACGATATTATGTGACATAATTTTTCAATTTTCTTTTTTTATGAGCATGTTGAAAACTTGTTTATATAATTTATTGAAAAGTTCTTAACAAAGGTCAACATAATGAATTTCACTTTAACACATGTAAGGTTCTGAGTTGTAATCTTACAAGTAAATTAGGATGAGGGTAGAATTTGCAATTAAAAGACTCACTAAATATACATAGCTTTTGCCTTGTACATATGCGGATGATTTTTTGAAGTATGGCATGCTTGAAACAAGGGAAGATAAAGGAGAGAGAGAGAGAGACCTGAGAGAGAAAATGGAGGCTGTAAGAGGAGTAAACAAAATGGAGGGTTGAAGTGGGGAA
>JAYMTP010008308.1:0-10190 GCA_036897365.1 Geranium brycei
GAAGACATCCTATACTAGTATGTACCAAAATTCGAACTCAGGATCTCACATGTGTTAAGTGAGCTCCTTACCACTTGGCCCAACTTGTGTTGGTATCCTCATGTACACTTCCTTTGGAAAATGGCAAATGTTAGTAGTGTGGGGGACTTGGTTCATCTGAGGAGGACCAAAGTAGACATACTTCTCAAGTCAATAGGAAAACTGATAGAGCTGCAAAATGCTAGATCTTAAATATTCTCAAGTACATGAGCTACCTGTAAAAACAAACAAACTAAGAAAGTTGCGGCACCTCGTAGGCTATAGTCTGAATGAAACAACATGACCCGTCACCATAGGCTATAATAAGGGTATAAGAATAAAACTAGGCCTAGGATGCTCAGACATACTCCAAACGCTACACAATGTGGAGGCGGATTGCAGTGCGATAATTACTGATTTGATCAACTTCACAAAGTTGAGAAATCAGTAACTATTGCACCACAGTCCGCATCTACATTATGTAGCATTTGGAGTGTGTCTGAGCATCCTAGGCCTTGTTTTATTCTGATACCCTTATTATAGTTTATGGTGACGGTTCATGTTGTATCATTGAGACTATAGCCCACGAGGTGACCCAACTTCTTTAGTTTGTATATTTCAATTGCTAGCTCATGTATTTGAGAATACTTGAGATCTAGAGTTTGCAACTCTATCAGTTTTTCTATTGACTTGGGAGCCATATCTACTTTGTTCCCCTCCTCAGATGAACCAAAAGCCCCCATAATACTACCTTCAAATTCTGAATTGACTGTTGATAGAAAGAACGTACAGAATTATATTATTGATCTTGATATTCTGTTTAATACAACAGGGGAGATCCCTTTGTATATGTTATCAGTCAACCCAAACAAGAAATACTAATCATTATAAAAAAAACTAGATATTTGATGATAAAAATAAACTAAATTAGGAAACTTAAACTACACGCAATGCAAGAAATTGTTTGCTCTCTTACATCAAAGATTCAACATTCAAGATTGGAGGTTCAAGTTTTTATTACTTAAAAAAATTTGGGAAACCTAAACTCATTAATCATTTATTCTACCAATGGCAAAGGATCATGTTGTTTTGCACAATGGTATTTGGATGTTTTTTGGTTTGTTGTACCTCTTATTTGGGAATACCAACTTTTTTATCAGCAATAAACTATTAATATAAAGAAGAGAAAGAGATTTCGAATAGAGAGTCAGAGACTCACAACCATAAAATGGCAATACGTACACAGAAATAAACCATTGAAAATGAACCTAAAAACAAATGAAAGAAAAGATAAAGACTTGAAAATGAACCTAAAACCAAATGAAAGAAAAGATAAAGACTTGATGAAGAGGCTTAAGGGAGTTGTTAAATGGAGGAACCAAAATTGAAGCAAGGAGTGAAGAAATTTTGGCTAAAGAAGAGGACTATTCAACCTCAGTCTAAAATTTCGACTATAATTTTTAACAACTAATACAAAATAATAGGCAAAAAAAACACCCTAACAGACAGATGACACTAATCTGAATGCATATCCCACAATCAATTATTTCAAAAATAACCAAGATTAACCAACAGATCATGTGCGAATTCTGAAGCAATTAATTTAGTTGCCTGAACAAATGAATGAGATGGAGGCTGTGATGATGTCTTTAGAGGGTATAAGGGGTTCAATATATATAGATTCCAACAAACTATACTTACTCAACTTGGCTTTTATTAAATGAATGTGTAATCGTACTTGCTTACGTTAGTGGCATTAGGGTATGATGTCGATTTAAGCATTTAGATTTTTAGTTACATTCCCTTACCACCCTACTAACCAAATTTAGTGAATGATTAAAAACTTGTTCAATCCAATTTGGGAATAAAAAATTTTAATTTAGTTCACGAGATTAAGAAAATATTCTATTTTATTTTATTTAAATATCATATTATTATTAATTAACCTCTTTACAAGTCAAGACTAAATATTTCTTTATCAAGTAGTTAAATGTTTGATCTTAAGGAATCTGATTTCAAGTTTATGCGACATGAATGAAGTAATAAATAATCATCTTTATGTAGGATGGATAATTTGTTTAGGGTTGTAATTAGCTACAAACATATGATTCAAATACAAACCTACAAACTAATTTTGAACCACACGACAAAACATTTAGGTGGAGATTTTATTTTGGTCTTTTGATTCAGTACCTTCGTTACACCTCTCCCCCAACAGAGTTTACCCATTTGCTATAGTATGGATCCTGGAATCCTCATTAGACCTCTCTTCTCGTTTCAACCGGTTTAATATCTCGTTGCAATGTTAAAAAAATGAAGCATGTTTCAAAAACTTAAAACGTGTTTCGATAAATTAAAATTAATTATTTTAGTTGAAATCATTCAATCTATTGACTAATATGCGCTTTGTATATTTGATTGAATTATTTATATAAAAAATAGATGTAAAATAGGGATTTAATCAATGGTTTGTAGGTTTGTATTTGAAACATGGTTTATAGGAGAGTACACCCCATTTGTTTAATGCTGGATGCACAATTGATTATTAGGTGTGGTTTGACAAGATGTTTTGGAGAAGCCTTAAAAAAAATTTAATGTCATAGATTTTAAAATGAAAAAGAAGTAAACTGTTACTTTTTTTTTCATGTCCATTCTTCTAATTAAATTCTTATTGATTTTCAAATTATTATTTTTTGAATTTGTATTTAACGATGTCAGGTGGAAATTAAAATAAGATGTAAGTTTTTGAGAGAAGAAAGAAAGTTCAAAATTATTTACGATGGATCGAATGAAGTCACGATAGATTGCTTAATACAATGTCTTACATATTTCAAGTTTACTCCAAACTAGAGCTTATACGCTTATTTATAGTGAAAGAAAAATTACCAAAAGATTTTCTAATTCAATAGTTAATACCAATTGAATGAAAAAAAAATAAGCCCAAAAAACATAATTATAGAATATAAATCACCCCTTAAAATAAGAACTAATGGTGCACATTCAATTATATCAAGGGAAAAGAAAAAAGTGATTATCTAATTCAAATAAAACACTCCTTGTGACCGGTTGAACGTCCGGTTCGATTTTGACATATATGGTGCAAAGTTATGTGACCGTTACAAAACTGTAGACGTCGTAAATTTTGTGAAGTAACATTAACAAGGTCATATCTTTGACGAATTATCTCATAACTATATCTCTGAGTTAGTACTTGGTTTGCCCACGTGTTGGTAGTCCAGTAGATTTTCGTTCTTGATCTTCTAGTCCCATCAGTATTCCAGGGATATACTCATTACCTATGATGTGGCAGCCTTATCTTTTCGTGGTCAGGATGTGTGCCTTAACTTCCCTGACCTTGGCCATAGTGTTCCAACGCCTCCCAGCTCAGATGCTGACCATATTAAGTCTTGGAGCTAGCTAGCAGCATCGCAGATGAGAGCTCTGACATTGGAGTCACCCAAAATGTAGATGAAGATGTTAGAAAATAATGGCTTGATAATCTTTTATTTAATTTTCTTTTAATTTATTCTTCCCATTAACTTCTATTTTTAGTGAGTTAATTTCTTTTTGTTATTTGGTGTGGTTTCACTCCTAATAATAGAGAAAAATGAGTATGGGAGATTAGTGTGGTGGTTTTTTTTTGGATGAAACCAACCATCTCTAAAACACATAAATTGCATCTATATTGTATTATTTCTGATGAGAATTTTCATGGAATCTCTTTCTTTCTCTTTCATTATGGATATGGTTTTGTGTAACTTCCAAAGCCTAGGATCGCGAGTGCAGTCGTCTCCGAGCTGTTGTATTAGCTTTGAGAAGCTACTGGCAATATCAACAATGTGCACCGAGGTCATGCATGAAATAGTTTTTAAGGTAGTAGGTTTTTCATATCACGACACAGCTTTTCCTCTCAGCGATATGCTTCTTAATTCTCTTTTTCTTATCCTCATTATTTTCAACAATTTAAAAGCTATTTCACTAGTATTACAATTGTTGATGTGTTGCTTTGAAGTGCATCATGAGACGATTTTTAAAATCAGACATAGGAGATGAATGTATGGTTTTTTTTGTGGAGATGGCCGCCACTTCCACAGGTGATCAAAATGAAGAGGGAAGGAAGCTAAGAAAAGTAAAGGAGTTGGTGTTCTCCATTATTATATGGGTAGTTCCCGATTCCTTTGGCATGGGACGAAATGGCAAGCATGAGAGCAAGGAGATTGATCTCTCAACAATGAAGCTAAGTAATTAATTAAGCATGTGAATATGCATTGGTATATAGGGCACATTCCGCTACAAACGGTTTTAGAATGTCCAAATGTCTAAACGTTCTACAACCCATTGGATCAATGCGGATCTGAACGTGCGCTGTCTCAGCGTGCGACATGTGACAGTAAGGTTCTACAACGCACATTTAAAGGTTCTACGGATCCATCACGTTCTACAACTTTGCACTACAGGTTCTACATGATTCTAAAACTTTGCACTACAGGTTCTACATGGTTGTTCAATTTTGCTGGGTTCATCACGTTCTACAACTTCACACTACAGTATCCACATGGTTCTACAACTTTTTACTATATGTTCTACAGTTTGGACACCCAAATTTGGTTTGTAGCGGATTTCTTCTCTTGGTATATTTATTGATGAGGATACATTCCAGTGAGAATTTGATGTTTCGTGCGAACCGTGAGAACTAGCTGCTCGTACGTGTTTCCATTATTATGTCATGTACTTCCATACAGCAGTCAATCGGTAATACCATTATTATGACATGTATTTCCATTACATAGCATAATAATGGAAACACGTACGAACAGCTAGTTCGTGCGGCGTGGTTCAGTTCGCACTAGATCACACCTCTACCGTGTATTCTGAAGATAAAACCACAATGAGATGTTGTTCATGTGATGGTGAAGCCGAAAAGGTAAAAATGGTGGACTTGCATGTTTTGATATCTTGTGATGAACCATTTTATGGGCTTTAATTATCATTGAGTTTACATGGTTTTAACTTTTATGGGCCATTGAAGGTAAAAACTAATCGAATAATAATGTTCTGTGCGAGATACTTTTAATAAGTCATGATTGGGCCTCTATGAGGTTTTATTTATTATAGGCCTTTAGAGCAAAATAATGGATTGGATTGATTTTATTTGGGCCCTTATTTAAATAATAGTTGTATTTGTAATGTTTCCTGGTGAAATCATGAGGACACTTTGGAAGAGGAGTGCAAGAGCTGAGCCTGCTTTACACCTATTGGGCTGAATGTTTGGGCCTTGGGGCTTTCTCAGTATAGCATGTTCCTGGAATTTGGTTGAGCCCGTGAGGTCCAAAAGTTGCAATCACAAAACTAGAAATTTGTGCTTTGTGGGCACTCTTGGTGGAGAAGTAAGTGATTATACAATATTTACGTGATAAGTTTGGAACATAAATGTTTCATATAGAGAAATTTATGTTTGAAGACAATTAAATTCAAGTTTTGATTTTTTGAAATTCACGGGTTTATTAATTAAATAAAATGTGAATTAATTTTTGGGTGAATTTCATAAAAATATTGCGATAACCACGTGAAAATTATGAGTCTTTTCTTAAGATTATTGAATGGATCTATTGTGTCATATGAAATACCATCAAGTTGGTGTTGATGGTTTTTAATATATTTGTGCTAGTCTAGTGATGTATAGCAAACTAATGTATACGTGAGCCATCATCAAATCATGTGAACGATTAGCTTTGACAGGTCATTTATAGCGACATCCAAATTTGATTGCTTCAAAATTGAAGCTCACTAGTCATTAACCAAGTAATCATGTATTACTTCTTGATTCTCAATTGTGTTTATTTGTGAAGTTTTGACGTGTGTCATTGAATTCTATGTGCACATTTAGGAAAATGATGAAATCCATATATGATTATGTCTGTGCAATATATGTGATTATTAATTTGCCCTAATGTGCAAATTAATTTTTGGACAATATCTATATGACAATTGCAGTAATAAACATGTAAATATTTTGAGTATACGCGCTTGTTTTTAACATGTCCAGAAGCTAAATAATAGTATGATTTTAGTTATTCTTAGTTAAATGTGGGGATTATTGGTTTAACTCGATAATTCTCAGAATGTGGGGGGTTGTTTGGCTAAAGTAAGCTTAACTAACCCTCAAGATAACTAATATTGGACTTGAACCCTTTGACTGTGTATTCATTGGTTATGCTCTTAATAATGTTTATTAAAATGATCCTAATAAATTGCTTATATACTTGAACGAGACAATTAATTTCTCTTTGCATTTTAGTAAGTTTCCCAATGTGTGAAAAATGTTGTAATGCAAATGATGGTTTCAAGTATTGGTGAAGTCAACTTGACTAGTAATCATATATACCACAGGTGGATGTGTTATCTCGTATAATTGTTTAAAACATACTTGTATAACTCACTCTACTCTGGAATATGAGTTCACGGCCCTTGAGTTGGTAGTGTAGTAAGCAAATTGATTGAGGAACCAATTGGCAGATGTGTCGATTTGGGGATGGTAAGCTATGCATGTTTCGTTGCATTGTGATTCACATGTAAACAAGTGTGTGACCAAGAATAATGTCTATAAATGTAAGAGAAGACATTCATATTCGGCACAATGTGATTAGGAAACTCCTGAGTTATGGAGTGACTTCACTGGACTTTGTGAAATTTGAAAGAAATCTTGCCGACCCTTTTACAAGGGATTGCCAAGGAAGGTTGTCCTTGATATGTCGAGGGAAATGAGACTTAAACTCTTACATCAAGATAATATGACAGATACCCACTAGCGAGTGAAAGAAATCATATGAGTCTTGATTGTCATCTTTATGGCGTGTGACAGTGAGTCTCATACTAAAGATTCCATAGCCAACTGTTGGTGGTGTTGCTGACTCACACTTGATGGATCTCGGGTTTAACAAATTCATAACCAGTTCTTGGTGGTGTTGTTGAGACACACTTGATGGATTCTATATCTAATAAATCCATTGATAATGTTTGGTGGTGCTAGTGAGACACACTTGATGGATTTTATCAGTTGATGTGAGGTTGGATTGTGTGTCCTTAATAGCTCAAAACTTTGTGTTAGATGTTTTAGAGACACACCTAGAAAGCTACCTACGTGAGTGTGATAGTGTGGCCGCTATCTATGAAAGGTAAGGGGAAGTCTTTTTAGAGCACTCATTAGACCCAAGGTGTACGCATAACGTTTGTGTGAATAATATCGCGGAACTTACATAACTTTGAAGGTATGATATGTGTTGTGGGGTGTATCGACCGAAGCCTAGTAAGTTCAAGATTCGATTCACTTGTTCTAACTAAGTAAGTCTCGTTCTTTCGTAAAAGTCTCTTATTAAGCTATTTGTGGGAGGGGGAATTGTTAGAAAAAAAGGCTTAATAATCTTATATTTAATTTTCTTTTGTTGTATTCTTCCCATTAACTCCTAATAATATAGAAAAAAATGACAGTCTGGAATCTCTTTCTTCCTCTTTCATCACGGGTATGGTTTTGGGTAAGTTCTAAGGTCTGTAATCGTGAGTGCAAGCGTATCCGAGCTGTCGTGTTAACCTAGGGAAGCTATTGACAATATCAACAATGTGCATCGAAGTCGTGCCGGAAATAGCATTTAAGGCAGTAGGTTTTTCATATCACGGCATAACTTTTCCTCTCAACGGTAAGCTTTCTAATTCTCTCATTATTATACTCAATTATTTCCAACAGAAGATGGGAGGGACAATGCTCTCAGAGGAGGCTATGATAGAATCTTTATTAGTGGTCGTGAATGACGTTCAGGTGCGAGGTCGTGTCCATAGGAACAATGGAAGAAGTTAGTGCACAGAGCTTGAGATCAAAGAAGAGGGTTTGATGAGAAACGGAGGCGAAGTTATTTACATAACACTAGATTCCAACAATTAGCTTCGTACTAATCTGTACGATCTTTGTGTACTAATCTGTTTCAATCTTTGTGTAGCCTTCAATTTGGTTCCATCACATCCACACCTAAATGAGAGTTGGTGGTGGTCCTATATATGAGCTTTATTTTTGTAGCTGCTCAATAAATACGACACTTTAAATGGTTTAACCTAATTTTCATTTGCATTTCCTTGTCACTCTATTGTGTTGGGCTGAAAGGATCAGTCGCTGGTTCATGTTGTGCCACTTAAAAATGGATTAATTTTTATTTTATTTTAGTTTTTATATATCTACATTCATTTGATGTATGTGTTTCCGTGCTCTAGGTTTTTCTTAATAATCTTCTATGTTTCGATGTTTATCTAAACATTAAAAAAAAGCCCTTTCATTATAATTATTTATTCAAACACACCTTTGTGAATCTGTAAGTTTTCTTTATAATAACATACTCAGGAATTTATTTAAAATTGTCCACATTAACTTAACTAGTGAGGGGCCTGCGCGATGTGCGTGCTACCCGCAAAAACTTATTATATTAATGCAACATGGTGAAATCATTTTATAACGTATTTCTAAAGCAAATTTAGAGTTCGAAATAAAGAACAAGAAATAAAGAGGGACTCACCAGGTTGGCGTCGGGATCAAGAACCCAAAAGTGTTGTTCAAAATCTAAGAGGCAAAGCCAAAATAATGGTTGAAATTGAACAGATTCCTGTGCTACTTGATTTTATCATACCATTTGAACTGATAATAATGTAATAAGCAATTTAGAGAATATTGTACCTACATCGCCATTACCAATCAGCCTCCATTTCAATCCCCATAGCAAGCATGCAACAAGATCACTAACATTAGCCATGACCTAATAACATAGTCTAAAAAATGCTAACCATTCAACAAATCACAATACGTGAAAAAATAATAAGAGGCAGAGCTCTCATATTCAAACAATCAAGCAAAAATTGAAGTAAAACAAATCAAAAAGCAATTTCTAACAATGTCAGTAAACAGAGCAAGAAATAGAGAGGGACTCACCTGGCTGGTGTCAGAATCAAAACATGTCTGCGAATTCTTGGGGTAAAAATCAGCGGCCTCCTCTCACCATCATCGAGCCGGCATCTTTTCTGAATCCATGCTTGCTACCGAGATTGCTACGGATTCCGAACAAATATTTATCATCGAGTGACTTACACAATCCAAAATCCGAATGCTTCAGATGGCCATTTTTGTTCAGAATTAGATTATCTGGTTTTATTTTTCCAGAAAACTAAAAATAAGAGCATATAACAAACCCAAAACACATATACTCATTTATTAATGATCAAACAAACATGTAAAAATGAAGAAGACTCGAGATTGATGTAAATTAAGATAAAACTAAAAAAGAAAAGAAAAAAAGAAGATACCTCAAAATATATGGTCACCGAGGATCAAAGTAACAAAAAATCATGAAGAGTAAGATTAAGGGGAAACAATAACAAAAAATACTTCTTATATGCATTTTAGTGGGTTTATGAGAAGAGACAAGAGCACCACAAAAGCGGTGGCTTGAAAATACGACATGGACTCCTTGCTTCTTTAGCAGATGTTATCAATTATTTACAATAGGTAGTTCCACGGAGACTTTCCTCTTCATTGTGAATATTCATCTCTTATATGCAAACATGGCACATTTTTAATTTTTGTACTGATATCATGGTCAGTGCTCACAGAAATAAAATTGTGTCTACTAACAATCATTATATGGTTTCAAGCAATACCAAAATATATATAAACCCAGTAAACCAGTTTCATATCTGATAACAACCATAACCCAATTCATATACATGATTTTCAACAACCGGTTCATATACATGATTTTCAAGCACAACTCAAAACCGCTAACAAAAAGAAATCAACATACATTGACCGAGATGACGCTAGCAAGAACATCAAGGTCCTCCAGTAACCTCCCAATCAATCCTAACCTCATTTTACGAATTTCGATACTGCTCTCAACCAGTTTGTAACAGAGACCGGAACCTAGAAACCATACCATTACCCACCGACGCCCACATCACCGAACCCTGGATACAGAGATCAAAATGAACAACATAACCAAAAATAATACAAGACACACAAACAAAAAAAAGCCCCGCGATCTATGATAATAAAATCAAGACTCAAGAACTCATTTGTCTTAAGGTCAACAACATCCCAGGTTCTACAAACCCGCGCCTTCAACACCCGATAGTCAATG
>JAYMTP010008309.1:0-10190 GCA_036897365.1 Geranium brycei
TGTTTTTGAATTTTGACTTGTCCTAATAAGTTAGGGGTTGGAATTAAATTTGGAGGGTCCATGCCTCACCGACAAGGCCTAAAGAAAAGTTAAACAGCACAAAATCTCAAATCTTATACATCAATTAAAAAACCAATATGTTAGGTGAACGTGATTTGGCGTCTTTATATTTTTACAAAAAAGACGTGAACTTGCCATTTTATTAAGGTTGTGTACATTTGTTCATATGTCCCAAGAAAAAGGTTAACGAGTTCAAGTTAAAAATATTATTACTTTGAAAGAATAATTTTAAGGGCATTTTAATTATTTTTGGACAAAAGAAATTGATAAGTTCACTTATATTTGGCAACATAATCAAATAGGAAAGTATTCCAGTAAAAATCATAAGAGGCGTGATAACTATGAGAACCAATATGGTGGTGTCATGTGTTAAATGAGGCGGATTTCATACTATAACATAGGGGGAAAGTGTTATTCTGTAAGGGGAGTGGCGTAACGAGGGACCCGGGTGGATCGTGGTGGACTCCGGCGGCAGCGCGTGGGCGTGCGGCGGGGCACGGGCGAGATTCTGGCGACGAGCTTCAGGATTCTGGCAAATTAGCAGTGTCTGAAGCTGATGGAACCAATGGTGACCGGTGAGAACCCAAAGTTGCCGGAAAGTCGCAGATTCACATCGACATCGGAGGCGGCGCGTGGGCGAGCGACAACGACGAGGTTCTGGATTCTAACAGATCGACGACGTCTGAAGCTGATGAAACCGGCAATGAGAATCCAAAGTGACCGGGTATTCTTTTCGGCAGTCGCGTCACGTGTCCTCCACTACCACGTCATCACACGCCACTTGGCGCGACTCAAGCAGCTCACGACTTGGTGAGGTTCTTGCCAAATTAAGTATGAGTCAACATAAGCTTAAATCATAAACAATTATCATATGATGTATAATTAAAAGATTTTAATGACTATGTTCCACACGTGACTGCAATTTAGATTCTATGCACGTGACAAGTTGTATATATTTATTGAGACATGAATAATAATTCTGACCAATAATAGAGACATAAATTCACTGTTTCCCAAAATTAATAAATAAATCACAAAATCTATTTAATTTATGTTTCAAAAATCACGCGTTCAAATCAATTTCTCTTCAAAAAAAGATTCAAATCCAAAACCAGACGATCTACATTATATACACACAATCAGCGCGAAATCGGGAACAGAAATGGTAGAGACTAGCGAAAATCACGAGCATTACCGATTTGAGAGAGCGAGTTGGTGAGTGAAGTTCTTGTTCGCTCGCTCTCTCTGCTTCATCACCGAATCGTCGATTTCACAAACCCACTTGAATTTGAACTCTGTGAGACGTGAATTCGCGGGAATCAGTTTCGATTACCGTTTTCTCGCATCTTCTTCGCCAGATCTCGCTCTCTGGTCTCTCTCACAGGTTCGTTTATCTGATTGTTCTTGTGGGTTTTGCAGAATCGTGTTTGGTTGCCGAGAAAATGGTTGGGAAATTGAGGTAATCGGGAATCGGGAACTGGGTTGTGAACAGGGTTCGATTTCTGTTTGTTTGTTTTATTTATTGTGAGAATTCGTAGTTTGAAGTGAAAATGAGAGTGTAAATCGAGTGAAAATGAAAGATCTGCTCAGATTTTCTCGGCAACCAAACAGGAGGCTGTTGCTGGGTTTATGCTAGCTAAATGTAATTTAATTTGATTTATTATTTTTAGTTGAGTCAAATTTGTCACTGACAGTTTTGGGTTTGGTTGAGGTTTAGGTTTTTGATTTTCCAGAATTTTAGTTTCTTCATGCTGTTGCTTGATTATGGCCTTTGTAAATCTTCAGAGCTGAGGGACATTGTTGAGGTATTGTGGGTAGTTGCTTGAAGATATTGATATGATGATGGTTTTTAAAGCTAACTTTAAATGTTCAATGCATTGAATTGAATAAATTTGGATTTAAGTGCTTGATTGTAGAGGAAGGAGCACATAACTTGTTGTGTTTGTTTCCATATGGTAGTTTGTACATTTTTCGCTTCTCGGTTCCTGCCTCTCGAGCATTGACTTTGTGCTTGCAATTTGACTTGCACATATTTGAGCAATGGCTTTTTAGGTGTGAGTGTGTAGATGAATTGATTAAATGGGTTCTCGAGTTTATTGCATTGGTAGTATATACTTTTATGAAAGACGAGATTCAATGAGTGAACTCCCAAGCAAATATGATTTTGGAAGGTTTGAGAAAACGACCCTCTTTGGGACTGTTTAAGTGGTTTTCCAGTTGAGAGTATGGTAGGTGGTGAGTCCCTCGTAAGTGCCACCCACATGACTAAAAGTTTCACCGACTCTGATTTGGCTTATGAGTTCATTTTTGTTGGTACTGAATCTTTTAATTTGATGAACAAAGGAGCATCACATGACTTTCTTCAATATTCTTACAATGTTTCATTTGCATCAGGTCTAGTGTCTGCAAGGTTCTCTCTTTGTTTAGGGAGAATTGGCAACACAGGACTTGCTGAAGGAGAAAGAACAATTGCAACTTGTTTTTTTACTTTACGTCTTAGTCTTGTTCCAAATGTGCAGTCAGAAGATTGTAAATAAGATGGGAACTCTCGCACGCAGGTTACACTTTTCAACGCCTTCTCTTTTCATTTAGGGAATCGAGATATTTTTCCAGTCACCATTATATGCGATGCGATAATCACGTACAAATTATTAGGTACAACGCAATTAGTAGAAAACCAAATGATAGCATGAGGGTAATTGTCACGACTTTCATTGGAGTAGTTTTTGGCTTCGTAATTGGAGTGTCCTTTCCGGCTTTGTCATTAACTAAGGTAGATATTTTGGTAATTTTTCTCTCCATTTCCTAAGATACATCTCTTGAAACTGTTTTCAGCATTAATTATTGACTTGATATCAAATTTGCAGCTAAATTTAAGCTCAAGCCTTCTTCCTAATATTGATTTTTCACACTTCGAAGATTACAAGTCAGGCATATCAACCCAAACATTTTTAAATGCATGGTCTACAGTGAAGAAGAACAATGACAACCCAAATCAAGCACAGAGTTTGAATGCTACGTCAAAGAAGGTGTAGATTTTCTTCCTATTTTTTTGCAGTAGTTGGTCAAATACATTTCTAGGTTTTGCATGTCTTGAAACGTTGCAAGTACTTTCTGCAAAACATTCAACAGAAAAACTTTTAACATATACATATATATGTTCAGGGTGATTTCGTCATTTTTATAAAAAAAATACACATTTTGCGAAAAAAATGCAAACAACACAGCACCCTTTTGCAAAAGTGTCGTGTAATATGGCACCATTTTGCAATTTTCCCTATATTTTACCACATTGTCTCTTTTGCCGTTAATAGAGGTTGCTAAAGTTCTTCCTTGATCAGAGAAGATTGCTGATGGTTTATGCTTATGTATGATCAGGGATAGAAGTTGAATAAGGCATAGGCTCCTTGATCCAAGGAGGAAGGTCCCAACAATGCCTTGATTGCAATGTTGTGTCCTAATTATTGATTTTTGTGGGATATTTTGTTTTGTCGCATACAACAGATCATTAACAAACTCCTTACAGTTTTATATTATATAATACATTATTCTTACAAGTTTGCAAAACATGAGTTTCTAGCCAAAGCAGGGTTTTAGAAAAATGTATCATATAGTTTTTGTTTGTATTAACTCGCTTCTCTTTTCTTGTGATTTGAATGTAGATTTGGGTCCCGTCGAATCCTCGAGGCGCAGAAAGACTACCACCAGCGATCATTGCAGCTGAGTCAGACTTGTACCAACGCAGATTGTGGGGTAACCCTAGTGAGGTATCAACTCAACTCTGCTACCACTGAAAGCACTATAGTTCAAATTTCTTCCTAGAAAAATGTGGATTTTAAGGTTGAAGTTTATTTCCATCTTCAATATAGATTCGCTGGTGCAAGTCTGAATTGCCCTGTGGAAATTTGAGTAATAGCTTTAAGGCAATAAGTGAAGAATATTGAACTGTAAATGTGAAAAGCTTTTTTTAAAATGACCATAAAGAAATATATGCATGTATAAAAGTTGAAAAAACCGAAACACTATTGAATACACCTAGATTGCTTAGATTTTTCGTTATTTATTGATGTTATGTTTATTTACAGGACTTGCCCTTCAAACCAAAGTATCTCGTCACCTTCACCGTTGGTTACAACCAGAGATACAATATAGACACATCCGTTAAAAAGGTCTCTCGCTTTCTATCTCTCTCCCTCTCTGTTATGTGCTGTCACTGAAAATACTCAGCCTGCAGTTTTCCGGAAACTTCACGATCCTATTATTCCATTATGATGGCCAAACAACCGAATGGGATGAATTCGAGTGGTCCAAGCGAGCGATTCACATCAGTGTTCGAAAGCAAACTAAGTGGTGAACAACTACTTTCAACTTAACTATAGTTTGATTGAAAAAGATGTGATTTAGTGATTAATATGATTTCCTTAAATCACATGTCTATCTGCCTGAAAATTCTCATAGGTGGTATGCTAAGCGTTTTTTGCATCCCGACATTGTGGCACCATATGACTACATATTTATCTGGGACGAGGACCTTGGGGTCGAGAATTTCAATGGCGAGGAGTGAGTATTAGACTATATAGCTAGTTCTCGCCATTTTGTTTCTGTCCACTCAACTTTATTCGTTTATAAAAAAAAAACATCCAACTTTGTACGTTTAGATACATGAAGTTAGTGAGGAAGCATGGCTTGGAGATTTCACAGCCTGGCTTGGAGCCAGACAGAGGGCTGACCTGGCAGATGACAAAGCGGCGAGGGGATCGTGAAGTTCACAAGTAAGAATCAAATGAATTGGATTTAGACAGATATATAAAACGAAAGGGATAATATTAATACCCCTTACCTAGCCACATTTTTCACACTTTAATTCTCATTGTTATCAACACCGTTAAAATCCTATTTATTTTAAAGGGAAAATGACCAAAATGCCCCTCTTCACTATACAATTTTCAAATTAGTGGATGATTTTCAAGGGGCATTTCGGTCATTCTTCCTTAAAAATAAATCGGATTTTAACAGTATTATGTGGAATCATCCCTAAAAGAAAGCAGCATTTAATCCTTTTTCCTGTTCATCAGGCAAACCGAAGAGAGGCCAGGCTGGTGCTCAGACCCGCTTCTGCCTCCCTGCGCAGCGTATGAACTGCAACCAACTCTTTGTTCTAGTTGTTTTTCTGCTACTCTCCGCATTACTTGAATTGTACACTATGGATACAGGTTCGTTGAGATCATGGCCCCCGTGTTTTCGCGGGACGCTTGGCGCTGTGTCTGGCATTTGATTCAGGTTCAGAGGGTTTTTTCGTAGGATTGTTTGTTTTAGCGTTGTCCTCAGTTATTACACGATAAATGTATGGTTTACATTACATGCTTTGTGGAATTGCAGAATGACTTGGTGCATGGATGGGGTCTTGATTTGGCCCTCAGAAAGTGTGTGGAGGTCAGCAACAACTTGTTCTACTCTTTTTTAGCTCAACTGTTTATGGTTTATTCTGATGTGTGATTCTCTTTTGAGCAGCCTGCACATGACAAGATTGGGGTTGTGGATTCTCAGTGGATTGTTCATCAAACTGTTCCTTCACTTGGGAATGAGGTAAAATGATTTGTTGGATCAGGGTTCAGGGATATCGAGTTTTAGCCAGGTTTAGAATATTTCAGTTTTCTAAAAAACTCTAGGTGCTAGTAAGGCCTAGAGGGCCTTCCGGAGATTAATCGGAAAATAAATTGAATTGAAGGATTGGTCAGAAAATATAGAGGATTAATCGGGGGCTAATCAGTGGTTAATTAGACAAGTCGGGAATTTTTAGAACACTAGAATATTTTCTCTCAATCTATAAGGTGGCAACGGTGCAGGTTCAGGGCATATTTAGTAATTTCCGCCCTCTATCCGTTGGATTGGAAAACCATACATCCTCGGATTCAAATATTTTTGCCATCCCTAATAATAAATTATCAACTTGCTATCGTTTTACTCAGTATTCTAAAAGTTCCCGACTTGTCCGATTAATCCCCGATCAATCCTTTATATCTTCTGATTAATCTTTCAATTTGATTTATTTTTAGATTAACCCTGATTAGTCTCTGAAAGATACTCTTCACCCGACTAGCACCTAACGAATTTTAGAACACTAAATTTACTTAAAGAGTGCTTATAAATTTGTTTTACTGCCTTTCTTTCAGGGAGAGTCCCAAAATGGGAGGGCACCATGGGAAGGGGTATGCAAAAAATTCTTATATAAATGCACTCTCTCTTTCATGATCCTCTTGCTTCGGTGAAAATTATTGTTGTGGTAAAAACTAAAAATTTTCTAAACATGATGATTGGATGAAATCTAGATTCATATGGTTAGAATTTAGCACAAGTCAAAGTCGCACATCAAAAAAATTACGACATTAAGAAAGAGTTTATATACACATTAGACTCAGATGTCTGATAAATTAGTTTATTGAGTGCTCTAATGTTTACATGAGTTTCTTTTATGGCGTGCTCCTCGAGGGTTAGGCACAGTCTCCCGACAATCTGAATTTGGGAAAATCGAGTGAAACCCAGTGACTCGTCGACGAATAACTCATGGATACCCCTAGGGATCACAACAGGGCGTGTTCTATGTGGGTATAGTGATCCTGGCCCTCTACCCCATCAGATTGGGAATATCATGCTCTTATCGATTCCGTGGTATTTTATATGTCAGATATGACAGCAGGTGGGGTTTGTGGCGGATTTAGTGATACACTTCCCTTACTTTGTTAAATCGGAGACACTGAATCTCTATCAGATTTGGAGATTTCTGTCATTACTATCCGACCCATGAGATGACACTATAAATACGACTCACCTCTTTTCAAGAAAGACATTTTATTCTGTCTACACAACTCTCCCACGGTAAAATAGTCAAGAAAAGCTACATTTCCTTGTAGTAAATAAAAATTGTGTCGAACAGCATTTAAATAGGACAAGTTTTAGGTTCAATCATCAATCTCTACTATATCCACATGCATGTTAAATATTATAAATATCTAATTAGATTGCTCTGAACTGGACTTGACATTGTTCACTACGCAGGTGAGGGAGAGATGTAAAAAGGAGTGGACCATGTTTCAGAGCCGAGTCGCAAGTGCCGAGGAGGCTCATTACAAGTCAACCTTAGCTCACTTGTAGTAGTTGACTATGTACATACGTAAAAACCTATGACTCTGAAAGCAGTTATTTCAGTTAGCAGTTCACAAGGTTATTACAGTCTTATCTTAGACTTGAATTACTCTACACAGGTTTTTTTTATAAATTAATAGAATTGACCTTGAATAGTGTAGTAATGTTTGATCTAGCAATGTATTTATATATATAAAAGTGAGGTTCAAATTCAATGGAGCTTATACTCTTAAGTTTTAGCTCAACTAAAAAATAGACAAATTCGAATATGACTCAACTCGTTTAGCTTTTGATACATGTATTTATTAAAAAGAATATACTTTCATTATATTAAATAAATAAAAATTATTAACTAGTTAATATATAATCATGCTCAGAAACTTAGGATTATAATAAATTTAGCTCGAGCTCGACTTGTTTATCAAATATACTTAAAATTTAATTTTAAACTCAATTAAAATAATAACAATTCAGTTCTAAAAAAAATAAAATAACAACGATTCAAACATTTAACGAATCAAATTCGACCCTATAATAGGGAGGAAGAACATTTGACTTCGGACACTGTTACCACGTGGCGCTTCCTCATTGGCGATCCCTAAGACCTGAACTGAAACGTGTCTTCTCCAATGTCTCAACTTTTGTCCGAAAATGTGCCAGTTAGGGGTGTTCACTGGGACAAAGTTTGGGTACACCCGACAAGTCTCGGGTCTAGAAAATCATACCCAAGACTCGACTTGGGAGAAGTGTGGGTTTGAGTGTAGTCGGGTGTCGGGTGAATCGGGTACATCACAACTCATTCGATGGGCCCAAAAAATTGAGCCCATTACAAAATTTAAAACTTAGGCCCAATTTTTGAGCCCGTTAGAATAAAAAAAACAAAATCTGCTCAATGGATTCAAAACAGAACCTGCCAAATTGGCAATAAACTGATTCAAAACAGAACCTGTCAAATCCAATAAATTGATACTTGCAAATTGCAATCAAATTCAAAACATAACAATAAATAATCTCATTCTCATTGTAACAAACAAACAATCTGAAACTGAAATTGCATAATATAATACTTGCTGAAATTAACAAATACAAACTGCGTATACTTGCTTTGCTATACAAAAATTGAAATCAAAAATCAAAAAAACCCGAAGTCCCGACGATAACTCTGTAAAGAGATCCGTTGTGAGATGGAGGAGACAAATATGTGGCGTGGGGGACTCGGAGTTAGAATTTCATGGTAGACGAGAGAGGAGGGTCGAATCACATTCAGTGCGATGTGTGAGAGAGAACGAGGGTAAGTGAGGTCAATGTTCGTGGTGCGAAGAGTGACACGTTTCAAGAAATCGACAGCTCAGATTAATCCAACCGGCCGAGATTGACGGTAGAGAAGACGCTACGTCGCCGCTTCACCTTCAGCAACTTCAAATTCGTTTACGCATGCCACATCAAAAACGGATGAAGCATTTCTGTTGTTTATAAGCTTCAGCATTCCATTGTTGGGCACAAACGGAAGTGGGACAAGCCGAGCTTGCGTTGGGCTGAGTATGAGTCTGCGGGATAAATGGGCTAGCCCATTTTGTTAAGTGGGGGTCGGATGAGTCGGGTTACTCGGTGGTTTTTGTAAATCACACCCGAGGCGCGACTCACTTGAAGTCAGGTTGTGTCGATCCAACCTAATTTTCACACGGTTTGTCCAGTCAATCGAGTTTGGGTCGGACTGGGTCATCTGGTAAATCAGGTATCGGGTAAAAGTGGAAGCCCTAGTGCCATCACAACTATCAATACAAAAAAATTCAAATCTTAATACAATTTGCCGACAAAAAACTAAAACAAAAAAACCCGCGCCAAATCAGCTACAAGTCCAACACGTGCTGCCACGTGTAACCTACCCTGTACACGTCGTCACCATCGTGACGCCAGCTGTTAATTGACCGCTTAACCCAAACCCATCACCAACCTCAGTCAACGCACCGAACCACCCGTATCTATGGGCCTGGGCCCACACCACCAACCGAGGCCCACTTCGCTCCATTTTTGACCGACCTCTCAACCACTCAAGTCCGAAACCTTATCGATTCCTCTATTTCCGTCAAATCATCAAAACTCGAATTTTGCTTCGAACCCACAAGAGTTTTATTTTTTTCCCATCAAAGTCGGCTACTTTCTGTTTGTTTCTCGAGAAAGTAAGAATTAAGAACACATGGGTCTGTCGAATTTCCCTTGTCTGGCCGAGGGGATGCTCCCGGTTCTGCTCATGAACTCTGTCTTCTCCATGGCTCTGCTCAAGAACATCCTCAGATCCGCTCTGCAAGTGATCGGCGCAAACCCAGATTCAGAGGGTTTTGAGATTGAGATCGAAGAGGAAGACCCATTTCCAGAAACGATGAGAAAGAAGGTATTGGTTACAAAGTTTGAACTTTTATGTGGTGTTGAGACAAGCAACAATATTAATGGTGTCTCTGGTTCTGGTTCTGGTAATGGTGTGGAGTGTAGTGTGTGTTTGTGTGTGTTTGAGGATGATGAGGAGGTTAGTGTGCTCTCTTGCAAGCATTTTTTCCACACAAGCTGCTTGGACAAGTGGTTTCACATCAAACACTCTACCTGCCCTCTCTGTCGGTCTGTCTATTAAAACTCGATCCACCTAAAAGCTCAGACGTTCCTGTCAGGCCATTTATTTATCGAATTGTGGCAAGTGAGGCTTTTAGGACCATCAATTTGGATGTCAGATACGATTTCTTGCATATTTTTTTGACTTCATTACTCCTGCGGGACAATTATATTAATTATGGAATATTTACTTATGGTGCGATGCGCATTCTATAAATATGTGCGGTTGGCAGTGAATAAAATCATCAAAAAGCATTTAAGATTTCATTTTTTTCATGGTGAGTATCAATAGTACACACTGCTTGTTTATTTTTGTTTTTGCTTTTTCTGTCTCTTCAGGTTGAATTGGGTTTTGGCCTTTTGGGAATCATAGGATTGTATTG
>JAYMTP010008310.1:0-10189 GCA_036897365.1 Geranium brycei
GTAAATGAGATATATCAAATTGTATATAAGAATATTGATGATATGCAAAATATTATCAAGACGAATAGATTATGATTAGAGAAATATGTCCTTAGGTAGGTAATGTATGCCAACATTTTAGCAAAATGCAATACTATAAGTTGGAAATAAACAAATATGTGACCATCTTCGAGATGCGTCAATCATTACCATAAACAAATAGAATCACATATATTTCTCTGAGTTATTTGAAAGAATTATAGAAATTCAATACTAACCTTGGCTTGAGAGGGTTGGACTACATATTTTCCTTGTGAACAAACGGTACAAATAATTTTATTGGACAATAATATCTTCTGAACTCTCAATGAATGTCCACGTGAATTTTGAATAATCATACACATCATCGTTGATCCAAGACGATTATGAAAAATCTAAAATATTTTGAGGTAAAGAACTTCATGTTCAGCATTGCATAGATCTCAACTATTCATTGCAAGCTTTTCACCATATCATTTGAGGTCTCAATATGATATCCATTTCGGCAGATATACCAAGGTTAGGCATGAGAAATATCACATCTAAGATCCAACTGAAAACCGATATTTTTATCTATCTTGCAAGAAATGTTTAGAACTTCGGGTTCTAAATAAATTTTCATCGAGCTCGATATTATACATTTGACAATGGTTATGATGATGTTTAGAACTTCCGGTTCTAATAATTTTCGAAAATTGTTATGATACATCGATTTATATTTCAATTAGAAATTGGGGTTTTGCATATTTCAAATCTATATGAACTTCGGGTCATGTAGGTTTTAATAAATGTACATTGAATCAGAACGTAGGTTATGTATATTATGTGAACTTCAAGTCATATAAGTTTCCATAAATGCACATTGAGTTATAATTTCGAGTTCTGTGTGTTTCAAATTTATATGAACTTCTGGTCATATATATTTCAATAATTAAATCAGAATTTTTTGGTCTATATCCATATGACTTATGGTCATATATTCTTAAATAACTATACAATGAATTAGAACTTCAGGTTCAATATATTGCATGTCATATATAATTCAATAAGATATATAATGCATATAAATAACGTGCAATATAAAAGACCACACTTTGAGCACCGGTGGAGGAATAAATATACCGTAGGTTAACTCATGGGCTTAAATAACAAAAATAAATCATAATAACAAATAATATAAATGACATATATAGAACCACACTGCGAGTATACTGATGGAGGTATAACCATGCCTTTGGTATACTCAGTGGTATAAATAAATATAAACTTTAGTCTTCTTGGCCGGAGAAATCGAAATTATTAGTGGAGGATTTTGGTCGGGAATTATAAAGCAATAGTTGTGTCTTACTAGAGAGCATGAGTTTGATACTCTCCGCATCCATAATTCTCATGTAAGTAAGTACTCAGTGTTAATTAATATTTATCGTTTCAATTTCATATAAATATTTATTCTAAATTTAGCTATATATTTATATTGTTTGACTTTGGTTTATATCATTTCATTTATTTTTTATTATTTCATTCCTCACGTAAATATTTGTTTTGATTTAATTTATATCCATTGCTCATCTCACACTCAATTTTTTGTTTCGCTTGTTATAATTTATTAATTAAATTTTATTTATTGTAATCCTATAATAATTTAATTTTTGGGATAGTTTAGTTTTAAATATTTCTCATTGCTTATTACATGATGAACTACTTCTAACTATATTGAAATTTGTGTAGGTTAATAGATAAAATATTTAATCAAAAGATCAACAATTTATTTTGATTCATCTAATGCTCATAATGAACAATTTTTTAACTCATATTCTAGTGTTTAGTTTAATCCGCTTGATATTGTCAGCGATCTAGGTTTATTAATTGTTGAAATTTTGTGAATTTTCTGAACAAAGTTACGATGAGATTGAACATAAGGTTGGGTTGTTTCATAAACGAGTCAATGTCGAGCCCAACTTATTAGGGTTTGTAATGCTAAAGAACCGATTCACTTATATACATGGAAGTTAAATTAGTACTCAACTAAAAAACAAATAATCAAGTTCGAATTAGTTCTTGTTATATGCATTTTATTATTAGAATTAAAATTTTTAATTAATTATATTATTAAACTAATTAATTTTTTAGTTTAAATTTCGCCCCCTTGAAAAAATCCGCCCCTAAATGTGTGTAACACAATCAACTGTATAGATATCTCGTTTGTTGAGCTATATATGAACTTCCAGTTCACAAATATGTACCCAGTACAAAAATTCGAATAAAATAACGGTACTTTCGTTATTTGCTTCTTAACCTGTTTGCTATTTCGTAGCAAGATCATGGATATTAAAATAGAAGCGAATAAAAAAATTGGTACAAAATAAATATACAATCAAATCAGATTTTGTACGAATAAATACATGTGAAAAAATAAATTTAAACCTCGTAGCGTTTAAGCAATTCGTACTAATAACGTGTTGGAAATATTATATATCAAGAAATGAAAATAAAAGGGACGGAGAGACGAGATTCAAAAAAGAGTCTTTGCATGTGGTAAAGGAGACAAAGAGATGAGATTCAGCAAACAAATGAGACATTTTCTTATTGCTCAAAAACCAACTAATAATGTTCTATATACAGGAAACGTTCACCGCCAAGACAACGAGACTTCACCACTAAGCTAAATGATAGCCTTTGCATGTCTGCCACGTGTTGCTTGAAGAGAGGTGGTGGCCACATACACTACACTTCATATTGCAACAATAACAGAATAAAGGGAAAATATTACTTATCTTCCCCTAATTATATCTAATTCTCACTTAGCTAACTAAATGCTCTGAATGTGTCATTTAATAAAGTTTCTTAAGCTTTTGTCAAAAAAAAAAAGAGGAGTAAAAAATGTATTTTTGATTAAGGTGAATTAAGTGAGATTGAATAATATTCATGAGAGAAAGTGACATTTTCTCAAAAATAAAATAATAGGCCTAAGTATTTCAAGGCCGGCCCAAGAGAGAATCAGAGATCTTCTGTACAAACAGTGGGCCTGGCCCAGTAGTTACGCAGGCGAGCGAGCGGTTGTGTTGTGTAAGCACCGATGTGGTTAGTGGTTACCGTTTTGCAGAAGCAGAACTTAGAACGAGCGACACCATTTGCAGCGAGCGAAGGTTTTAGTTTGAGATCCCAAATTAAAACCCTAATTCTTCAATTCCCTCAACAAGATCTCTGATTCCCTCTCTCTTCCCTGCCAAGATGTTCAAAAAGTATGTTCTTCTCTTTTTTCTGTGCATAATTTATGTTTCATCGCACTGATATTTAGAGATAATTATGTTTTTTTTTGCTGTTTTTGGTGCTTGTATTGCTCTTTTAGTGTCTGACTGTAGATCTGCGCTCATGAATTACTGGTTGAAACTATTTGTTCTTGGATGTGAATTTCGAAAGTGCTTTGTAACATCGTAGAGTATGATTTTTTAATCGCCAAAAAATGGAAATCATGGGTTACAAATGTTATGCTAACTTTAATTTGATTTTTATTATGTTTCTGCCATTATTTCTCTTTGAAAACTTAGGGAAGAGGTGGGAGGGACAGTGAGTTTGTTCTTTGTACGTAGTGGTAATATAAGTTACTCTGTAAGTAGAATCTTGAAGCTTCAACTTATTTCCCTTTCGAATGTCATTGTGGCTTTATGAACATCTCCAAGAGCTAGTTCTTTGCATACAGGGATGTTGCCAAGAAGCATGGTTCTGTTTGTGTGGTATGGCATGGCATGGCTGTTGTAAGGGAAACCATTATGCTTGCAAGGACATTTGATTTATGGGTGTGTACGTGTTTGGTGGTTTCATTGTTTGTACCTCATCAAGGATTCGGCTTCAAAATGCTTCTTTGATGCTACCACTACGTCATAATAGTCTTTGAGAAATTAGGGGATACGGATAACCTGAATGCCAAGTTATTGCTCGCCTATCATTATTTCTTCATTTAGTTGAAGAGGTTGGGGATAGACTAATATATCTCTAGTTGTCTGTTCTGTTGTTCTGTGAGGAGGGTTTTGTCAAATGGCGAATCATGTACGGGCTGTAACAACTTTGAAGGACATTTCATTCTTCAATTGTTAGTGCATAGCCTGTATTTGTTTGTAGATGGCTTATTGTTGGGTTCTTTGTGGACCTGTTGCTCTATGGCATTTCTTTTGTGTTTGTATGTTGCATGGTTTCTCCAAATAATACAACGCCATATATTTTCAATTTAAAGTGTTTCTCTAAGAACTAGAATATTACACGTTTCCTCTAATAGGTTCACTATGGAAGAAGTGTCTGCACAGAATCAAGTTAAAGCATCTGTGCAACGTAGAATTCGGCAGAGTATTGCAGAAGAGGTTTGGACCTCTAGTTGTTATGTTGTTTGCTTCTTTTGAACGTAACAAACATAATAATTTTTATGTGTTTGATACAAACTTCTCTTTTTTCATAGTACCCAGGTCTTGAACCCGTGCTGGAGGATTTGCTTCCTAAGAAATCTCCTCTAATTGTTGTTAAATGGTTTGTACTGCCCTACTGCATCCTAGTTTTTATATGCTTATTATTGTTTAATATTTCCTAACCTTATTTTATATTTTTCCTCGACCTCTAGTCAAAACCATCTGAATATGGTCCTGGTGAACAATGTGCCTCTGTTTTTCAACATCCGTGATGGACCTTACATGCCTACATTAAGACTGCTTCATCAGTGTAAAGAATTCTTACCACCAATAACCTCATATACCTACATATTATTTTCCTGTCTTCATAATGCCCTGAACATATATGTGACAGTGTTTTTACTTATCATTTTATTGTTTTTTTGGCTATGGAATGGTGCTTTGTATTGGGATCTTCCTTTCCGCATTCATGTATTATATATATGGAACTCAAAGCACCTTGAGAGTGTCGTTCATTTTTTTCTGTGTATTCCTTAGATTCATAGTTGTAATGTTTTGTTAAAGGACCTTACAATAAATGGCAAGCATTGTATAGATATTAGAATATTAAGTAATATCATCTTATTCCCACTATCAATATATGATGCACATTCTAGTGCCTATGCTAGGGTGTGTACCTTTATCTTAAGCTTGAATTCCCTTTAGAATATCATACAAGCTTTGCGAGTAGAGTGTTAATTTTAGTTTTTGTGGAGTATAACTGAGTATCCCTCATGGTGCGCCTTTCAAAGAGATAAGACAAGTTGGTTGCAGCATAAAAATCATTACTGCAGTTTCTAAGTTTGACTCCCCTGAATGAGATCAGTTATTGCCTTTGAGATATTATCATAGCGGCTGGTTGTAGGAAAACTTACTAATAGCAGCTTTATATCCAGAAGTCACTGAAATGCCAGTCATTATATGCTTATCAAATTTCAATTTTTTAAAGTGTCATTATATGCTTGCCGAATTTCAGTTTTTGAAAGTTTTTAAAATTGAAGAACTGGAAATTTTTCTGGAACTATGTGGGTTTGTAATTGCAAATTGCAATCATGATAAAATAGCTTGGCATTCAGGTAGGGAGGATAGCCACACCTCATTTGTAGTCCCATTAACAAAAAAGGTGAAACAAAAAAAATAAAAAATAAAACTTTTTTCATGTTTATATTCCATGATATGATATCAAAATTCCATGTTTTCATATAATAGAGCAGCTTCATACCATAATATCTCCAGTTGAGTGGATGAGTTGCTTGTACCATTAGCTTAAGCTCTTTGTTTCACCATCATTACTACCAGGGACATTCTCCTTATATCTTTTATAATATTACCCTATTTCAGCCAAATCAATATTATTTGTTTTCTTTTGAACTTTTTTCAGAACCCACACATTTATTTGATGGTAAGATTACTGGAGTCGTCAGTATGCATATCCTAACTTCTGGCCATTCTCTTTGTTCTTGGGTCTGATCTGAATAATGGAATAGTTTATATACTATTGGGAAAAAACTATCTTTTCCTGTACGAAACAACCTGATGCTGTTTAAAGTAGGATTCAATTGTAGATCTTTTTTAGGATTCTTGAATTTTCCAATGAGTAGAGCTTGCAACCTGACACCTCAACCATATTATATCTCAAATACCTCTTGGTTTAGATGGAATGAAACTGAAGTATAAAAAGTATACTAATCTTTTTTATATTATTGTCACTTATTGGTTTGTTGGTTAAATGAATCCTTCCAATAGAAATCCCATGATGTTCAAGCTTTTATGTTTTATAGATCCAAACATAATGAAGAAGTTGCAAGTGGATAGGGGTGCAATTAAATTTGTCCTAGCTGGTGCAAACATAATGTGTCCTGGTCTTACCTCTCCTGGTGGTGCTTTGGACGAGGAAGTGGGTCCAGAAACTCCAGTTGTAAGCATATGCTCGTTAGATTATTCAGCTTCCTTATATTGTATTCGCGTATAATCATTTGGGAGTCAGTTCAGCTCTGTTATGCATTCTGATATTCTCTTCACTATTTCCTTATGTAGTACCATCAATATATAATGGAATATTTATGATCACGTAAAATTTTCTGATTCGTGCAATTGAATACTTGCAGGCCATTATGGCTGAAGGAAAGCAGCATGCTCTTGCTATTGGCTTTACTAAAATGTCAGCAAAAGACATGTAAGTATTTTATCATGTTTCCATTCTTGTATGTTTTTCCTCTGTGAATAGTAAGGAATTTTCACAGAAAAGTGAAATAATGTGCTTTTGGGTATTTCCACCATGAAAAGAGGCAATGTAATGTTGCCCCTACAAAAAACAAGGCAGTAGCTGCCTATTCATCTTGCTGATCCCAGCATTCATGCTATAACTGGCAACAGCAACAGACTCTTAGTACAAGACACAGTGGATATGTACATGACCTTAAGGAAGGTCAGTACTTTCCCTGAAAATGGCAAAAAAGATCTCAAATTCATATGGCTGGCTAATTCTTTGAGTAACCGAGACAGTGAAGAATAAATCATATTTTCTTTATTATGACTATCTTACATTATACGATAAATTCTATTTCTGGATTGGACTATCTTACATTATATTCGACATTCTCCACTAGATCAAACTCAAAATACTAACAAGATATTCTGGATTCATCCAAAGGCTTTGTACTAGAAAATGCAGATTCAGAAATAAGGTTTCCCACTCTCAGAAATATATAGGACATGACAGAGGGCACGTCAATATTTCTTTTGAAATTATAATATATATGTACAAAATAGTATGAAATTATAGTTTCTAATTAGATGGCATATAGTTTCCAAAGTTGTAACCAACATGATCTATCATTTAAGTGATGTTTAGAATATGGAAAGCTGTATTTATATTTAGCTTGTGAAATGTAATCATTTATGTAGTAGTTAGAATATATAAGTTGAAGCTGCTGTTTGATGTACAGAAAATCAATCAACAAGGGTATTGGTGTGGACAATATGCATTATCTTAATGATGGTCTTTGGAAGGTACAACTTTTCAGCTACCTATTCTTATTTTAGTGTTTGCTTTAAGCTCTTTGAAAAGGGTAAAGATGTTGGTTTTGAATAAATATATATTTTGCAGATGGAGCGCATGGAGTGACAATTGTTGAAGAGCAATTGCTATGGGGGAGGAAATGTGAACTTATGTTATCTTTGTGCTACTTTGATTAAAGGGTTCTGAATGCAAATACCCTTTGTCGTTTTTCAATTTTGAATTTACATTAACATGTCTAATCTATTCTCAGTATTCTCTTTATATACATGTTAACTTCATTACTGCAGATAGCATCATGTATTTATTTTTTCTTCTATCAACGAAACCCTCTTTCTCTTAAATTGTCAACAATAGCATTGATAGCAAGAAACTAAGCATTACAGTTGGGAAACAAAATCCTAAAGCGCACGCAAAACTTACAAAGGAAAGCATTGCACCAAAAGTACAACCAGAAGTTCGTTTTTTCCTTTCCCACAAAATCCTATCAATTTGTCCCTAATTATGACCCGCGACGCTACAATTTGTGTCTGAGATCGATCTGAGGCGCTGTGGTTCTTCAAAACGGCTCCAAAAGTCTGGCCCATTGATAAATATTATCAACCCGTGGCCATTGTTTTCAAATCCAAGTATTATTGTCCATATTTGGTGCTTCAACTTGACAGGAAATCAAATGATAAAAAATTAAAATGGTCTTTTACCATAAAAATTTAAAAAATTCCCTCATCATCAACCTCTTGGACGTCAAATTTTGGCTCTCGGGTCTGTCCTGTCTCTCATCTCGGTGCTTTGGAACCTAACCCTTTTAACCACTACAATTGATTCCATCGATCCTTGTCCTTGAGAGTGCTCTCTGTTTCTGTTTTGAATTCTTCAATTATCTCTCTAACGTTCACTCTGATCGAATTGTATTTGAGTATTGTTTGGTTTTTATTCTCTATTTGATTTTTTCGTGAATCCCATTCCTCAATTATGGATTTTCGCAACTTGAGGTTGTTCTGGTGATTAAAGAGTTCATTGTGAATTGCAGATCACGATTACTTCGATCGGTGGTTGTCGGAATCGGTGTCTGAATATTTAGGATGAGAAGATTGCAAATTCCTTCAATTTCGAAAGGGGATTCTGTTGAACAAATTGTACAATTGAGTACGAAATGGCTAATTTAATAAGTGTATTAACTTGTGACTACATAAGCGTGAGTTTCAATTCAGAACGGTTACACTCGACATAGAATAATGTGAAATACGTTTTCATATTTTATGAAACGAGATCTTTCCAACGATATATTAAAAGCTCAAGATGAGCATGAGGTGAATGAGAAATTGAACATCGATCTCGCCACGTTCGGTTGGTCTCATAACTATGACCCAACTAAGATACTAAGATTTGAATTATTTATTCAAAAGGGAAAGAACGTGTACATGCCAGTAATAATTAATTTCCATCGAGAAATTAATTGTGTAAAAGTCATTCTTTCCCAAAAGAATAAATTGGTAAATTATTTCATTTTTCCCCAAGTTTCAGATTCTTTCCCTAAAAGGCATTATTCTCCTATAAACTGAGATGAATCGCTAGAGCCAAATACGCTAAAAAAATCCTAGCTATCGAACCTCTGTCAATTTCTTCTCTCTCTATGATTACTCTTTACACGCGTTTAGAGTTCATCTACCGTTGTTGTTATATCTTGGGAGACAGTTGTTTATATGAGGCAATAAACGTCTTAAGGTAAGCAAACTACCGTGCCTCGACGAAAACCGATCCCGTCTTCATCAGTCTGTCCAGTACCAATTCCAAGTTCCTTATGATTTAATTATAATGGTTCGTATTGTATGATTATTAACAATAAAATCTAAGTATTATTTTGAATATGTTTGTATTGTGCAATTTATTTGTTTCCATTATGTATGCATGTTCGTTTGATTCATGATTTATGCTTATGGACTAGCCTCACATCTAACAATCTTAAGACGTTTATTTAATAGTGTTCCATAGACGTATTTTAACCCGACCAGCAGGTTTCTTGGTAGAAACAATATAATTTGATATTGATCAAACAGGCTCGCTGAAACGGTTTACTCACAATTTTTTGAATACCTCTTCTTTGATATTTTTAGGTTAATTGATTACGTTTTTAAGTCAAACACGCAAGAAAGATTAACACAATGAACATGATATCTTTTTTTAGATAATCGGATTTTATTTTTATCTTAAAGTTTATTTTCCTGAGCATCCAACCAAGGATCTAATAGCAATCCTAGAAAATTCTGCGTCGTCGACGGATTTGTTCGGCTCCGAACGAAGTCCTTCTCGTCCGAATCCATTCCTGATCTAAACTACAAAGTTGTGGAGTATGAAACAAAAACTTCAACATAATTAAAATTAGAATTTTTGGATGTTTGTAGCTCCTGCTATACCCTCCATACAATAGAGTTAGTAAGAGTAATCGTCTATAAATTGTTGTTAACACTTTGTTAAACTTCATTATAAGTGTTTATCGTTTATGGATTATCTGTTTGTCTAAAAAGATTAAGATCACATATTTGTTGTGTAGAAATCCATAGATAACAAACAAATTAATATGTATTTGGAATTAGGGGTGTTCATTTTACCCGCAAACCCGACGACCCGACCGACACCCAACCCGACTAACCCGGTACCCAATAGACCCGATACCCGGTTGACCAGAACCCGACTGACCCGACAACCAAACCGAGTC
>JAYMTP010008311.1:0-10189 GCA_036897365.1 Geranium brycei
TAATGAAAAATGAAATAATAGTTTAATTACAATAATAATTAGTAATAAAATAATTATAATTATGAACTAACAAATAAAGTATGAATGGATGACACTTATTGAATTGAGTTTAAAAGCCCACAACTATTAGAATAAGTTTAGACTCAAACATCATTGAAAAAGTATACAACTATAAAAAGTTTGTCAATATCAAGATTTGAACCTTGAACTTTGTAGATAAAAAGTAGGGATAATGACAGGTGGTTATATCCAACTATGTCACTTTTCGAAATCAGTACCCCAACTTTAAAATTTTCATTTGAGCTACCTTAAGATCAAATACGCGACAGATAACCTAATTTATGTTAAATCTAACTGAATTTGTTTGTTAAAAAGTCTAAAATGCCCTCAATAGTTCTTATTTGAAATCAGATTGGTCTGACTGGTTCAAAACCGGTTTGATCGGTTCAAAACTGATATGACCGGTTCAAATTAAATATTTTATTACTTTTATTTAATAATTTTTACTTTTATTTATTTATTTAATAATTAAAATTATATCAGTAATAATTAAATAATGATTAAATTTTTATATTTAATAAAAAAATATAATTACACACTAACCTAACATCTTCTCTAACCCATATTCTATGTTAATAATATAACCTCATATGTGTTAAGTGAGCTCCTTACTCCTTGGTCTAACTTGTGTTGGTAAATCTGCTGACTTGATTTAGTATTTATGTATTATATGGATAGTGTATCTCAATAAATATGTTGTTGATAATTGTATAAGCATACCCGAATTTAGTCGCTACTATCAATGACGACATACCAAGTGTATATGTTGTTACAATTAACGACGATGTACCAATGACCTACACGACTGTTAATAGTAATTGCATATCTAATGGAATACACCACTATTAACGCACATATTTTTCACAGAAAAATTATAATACCAAGTTCAAGCATATGCAATACTTCAGTTCATAGAAAATATGTGATACATACTCTAACAATACATACGTAATTGTTTTTCTAGTCTGGCTACTAGAGTTGTCTTCTACACATTTTCATGACCTTCCACATCACTATCTTTGTAATTATCCAAATCCGTGTCATCTTCATTTTCTTAAACGGTAGGGGCGTAACGGTAAAAGATAAATGATTTGAAGTTGATAGTGATCTTGTACAATGTCAAAACCTCGTTTTCATTTATATGCGACTCTTTTGTGAGGTTGATCAACTTCGTGCAACGATATCACTATTCTCTTACGGTACGTTGTTGCTAACTTAACAGAGTCGTATACATATAGTATGTTGGAAATTACAAAATGACGTATCAGGTTTAGCCCTGATAGTGAGTTTTTGCCTAATACTTATCCGGACGAACTCCTTGATGTACTTGACAAAGATATGTCGTAATAAGAATTGTATCTTTGCTTTAAAAAAATGATGTAATTATAAGTATAGAATCTAATAAATATTTTATGATTACACAAATAATTATTTTAATAAAAAGTAATTGTAATATTTTGTGATAAATTATTAAATTGAATTGAATCGAACAATTAATTATATTAATACCAAATGTCACGTGGAGGGGGTTTACAAATTCACCATAGCCATAGTTCCCAACACAACAACATTATTATGAATAATGGAGTTTTTAGTTATAAATCACGATGATAAAATAGTCTTTTATAACCAATTAATCTCATTGATCTTATCATGAAATCAACTTGTTGATCATGTATATATTTTATTCATTTGAACTTAACAAGTTAAGGGGTTAAAACCGAAAAGAGAAAATGAATGCAAAAAAAAGTGAAAGAAGTCAAGGGCTGGAAAAACTAAAAGAAAGAGGAGACAATTCAGGAGATTGAACCCGACGTGAATCGAACACGCAACCTTCTGATCTGGAGTCAGACGCGCTACCATTGCGCCACGGATCCTCTAGCGTAAACAAATGCGTGTGTCAATATAAATATTGTAAATAATTAAGTAGGGATATGAATAATAAGTAATCCTATACAGAGCAGTGTGGCTAATTGTGATATCCAAAAGGAGCCAACGAGAGGAAGCCAAGTAAGCACACAACATCTGTGTAAATGGATTGATATCCTCAGAAAAACACAACACTCTATCTCCACATATATAGAATAGAATAGACAGAGCAGAGCAGAGTCATCCACACACCAAACTAGTCTCATCTCATCTCATCAATCCAGAGAGTAAGTAATGGCTATGAGCAGCACAAGCGCGGCAATGTTGACGCCCATGAGAAGCGGCGGCGTAGCAGGAAGAGGGAACAAGGCGTGGCTGTCGATGAGGCCTCGTAGGAGTGGCGTTGGGGTGGTGCGGGCGGAGCTGAACCCGTCGGTGGTGATAAGCCTGAGCACGGGGCTGTCGCTGTTCCTGGGGCGGTTCGTGTTCTTCAACTTCCAGAGGGAGAACGTGGCGAAGCAGGTGCCGGAGCAGAACGGGGTGACCCACTTCGAGGCAGGGGACAAAAGGGCCAAGGAGTACGTCAGCCTCCTCAAGTCCAACGACCCCGTCGGCTTCAACATCGTCGACGTCCTCGCCTGGGGCTCCATCGGCCACATCGTCGCCTACTACATCCTCGCCACCACCTCCAACACCTACGACCCCTCCTTCTTCGGCTGATTCTATTTCTCTCATCTCTGCTTTTTATTCTCCGTCTATGCACCTTTAATGTCTATTCATTCCTCTTGTCTAAATTATCAACCAGATTATGGTGAATGTCATGGATTATGTAACTGCATTTCATATCATTAATACATTTAATCTCGTATATGTATATTCTACTCAAACCCCCTTTTGTAAGGCAACTAATAAGGGTCTAGACCAACCAATTAGTCCTAATGTGATCAAGTTTAGGTTAAACAATTGATTATTCTACCTTCATCAATATTGAAATTAATCACCCAACTTTTGATGTTGGTCATATAGGTTATTACTCTCGTATCCACCCTACCCTTATTAAGTTTGGATATAAATCCAAGTACTAATCCACTTAATTAGATTGTCTCTGAGTCTAACTAGATTTAATCATAATCAAGTCTACTCGGGAGATTAAGCATAAAGTTATATAATCAAAAATCTTATACTAGAACCCATAATTATTTAGCATGCACTTGACACAAAGTTCATTCAACTCACCAATCACCCAAACCCTAATTAAAAGATTAGCTACTCATGCCCATGAAAATCAAGCAAAAATAGAGAAATAAACAAAATAAATCATTGAAAAGAATATGATAAATAAAGAAAAATTCATTAAGTAGACGAGAACTCTTTGATACAATTCCATGAACCCAATATCTACATAGTGAGAAAGTGAAAAAGAAATGAAGAAAAAAATCCTTCAACCCTAAGACAATAGACTATTAATACATATTCTCAAAATGAGGGACAAAATGGTAAAAAAAAAATAGCACAAAAGTGACATGTAAGTGCAAGAGACGGTGTCTAGTCGTCAAGGCCATTTGGGTGTCCAAGCTTTTCTGCTCCAAATTGGAGCTTTGTAGGTCTGCACTAGATGGGGATTGTGATCGGATGCTAGGCTGTTTAGTCAAGAAATGCCACTCTTCACCCGATTTAATATAAGTGGTGTCTTATCTTGCTTAAGATGACAAAAAGACCCTTGTTTTTTTGGGCTATCGAGACGACCGATGAAAATATAACAAACTAGTATTCTACCATGAGCTGCCAAAGTATGCTCAGCCAATCCTCACTCGACAGCTCCGTTCTAACTTGATTAATCTTATAAGACGCTTGTTTTTTCTCAACAAAGGCACCGCTTACGTCTCATTCCGTAAGTTCACTAGCATGACACCGGTAAGTAAGTTAGTACAATTTTTTCCTTCTATTCTAATGAAATAGTTTATAAGGAAAATGAATGGACATTCTTCTCCGTTTTCCGAGAGTACTTACCATCAAATAAATCAGATCATGAACTTTTAATAATTAAATAAAAAATAAAGATTATTAAACTTAATTTAGGGTTCATTTTCTTAACTGTGAAGAAAACATAAAGCAAAATAAGAAAAGCTTGCCCCACTCACGCCTTAATATTTTACTTTGTTCTAAAACTGCTCTAAATTCCCAAAAGTGTGTTGGTGAAATTGAAAGCTGGTTCAATTCTATGCACCAAATTTAAATCAGCCATAACACTGAGCAAAGCAATGTACAAACAAAACGATGTCGTATAGCAAAGACTTGCGTTGCGTAGACCAAGTAGAGTCTTGCATAAGATGACAAAGAAGGAAACATTACTTGGTAAGCTAATGCTCTCATAGCTTCTTCACCTCTTATTATTGCAATCTCCATATCAGAAGATCTCCAGAACCTAAATTTACAAGGTAAATCAGGATAAATCAAAACCCTTATTATTATTTTTAAAATTAATCTGAACTGTACTATGTGGGGATTTTGTTTTGGTGTTTCCTGTTGCAAATGGTGAATTCGATGTGTTCTTGTTTTCTAGTTATAGGATTCATATACTATGCTCAAATTCTGCTTTGTTTTGTATATTACCTTATGTTGATAAGAAACGGTGAATTAAATTTGCTTCAGTTACTCACCTGAATGATTGGATTAGGAAATGCCATTAGGAGACCAAAAGGTAAAGTTGCCCTATTTTTCGAAGGTTTTACTTTTACTTCATTCCCAGGATTATTGGGGCTTAGTTTTTGCAACTGTAGTTATGGATCAATTGATGAAACAGGGGCTGGGTTTGTTTTGCCTATTGATCTTCCTTGTGCTTTCTATTTTAGTTATGTGTTTGATATTAAGTTGGGGAACCATATGGAAGATTGACTCATAATTAATCTTGATGAGCAAGGTTCAAAAGTGAACTATGTCTGTTTGGTGCCGGAGTGCTAGTTTTGGTGGAATTTGTGCTGATAAGAACTGTTTATAAACTAAACTCAAAGCAATTATGATCAGTGCTTGCTTGACCAACTAGTTAAGGACTTGAGCTTATGTCCCTGGACGTAGGTTCAAGTCTCGCACAACTTGCTGATAAAAAAATAAGTGCTAGGCTTTTGGCCTATTGGTCAGGTTCCAAGTCTTGGCAGCCAAATAAATCTACCCTAAGTAAATGGGTTTTGGATAGTCATTTTCTTTGTTCAGGTATTAAAAGTAACTAAAAGTGTCTTGGGATGATTTCATTTTGATTATAGAATCAGCATATTCATTCATCAAAAGATCTGTGCTGGTGCCAAGTGCTCTCTAAGTTCTAAGCAGGACCTTGTAGCTGAATTGCCTTAGAAGCACTTTGCATAGATAAATCTTAAGTAGTCGTATTGAATTTGTGTGGTTAATGCGTGGAATTTGCCAGCAGATTATGTCTCACTATCACGAGGATAATGCTAACTTCAAGGTCAAGGTGGATGAATATGAGATGGATTCCGTAGACGAAGACGAAATGGAAATAGAAGTTAGTGGAAGAGAAGAGAAAGGCTGGGACTCTAATGCCCAAGTATATGACTACTCGGTTGGTTATGCAACATATGTTTTGTGAGATTGTTACGCGCCAAACAACATAATGTTCAATTGAGCCTTGTCAATTTCAACTAATTTAACATCTCTTTAATTTAACCGACAAATGTATGGCTCGCAGAATATTAATTTTGGGGATACGTCAGCTTCTCAAGCTAGAAGAGGGAAAGACATCCAAGGAATTCATTGGAAAACCTTTGGCATTGGTCGGGAGGAATACAGGAAAACTAGGCTTGAACAGTACAAGAATTATGAAAATATCCCCAATTCGTCAGAGAGTTCCAAGAAGGTGAATGTCTTGAATTTTCAACTCCTTTTGGCTTTTCATTTTCATTTTCCATTTTATTTTTATATTGTTATGGTAAACGGTTTGCCTATTTCTTTCTTACATGGAAACAGGACTGCAAAATTACTCAGACAGGGGCTTCATATTATGACTTCAGGCAAAATACAAGATCATTAAAGTCAACCGTTCTTCATTTTCAGGTTCACTGAATAAAATTTTGCATCCATTTCCCGAAGGGGATACTTTGTAATTTGTTTGTTGTTGCTCAAACTATTTTATGATTTACACAACTATCAAACCATACATTAGCATACAATATAGCAGATTTTAATATTTCCTGCTAATGAACTAGCATGTAGCACTTACGGAAGTGTGGACCATTTATTTGTTCACTGGTGATGCAGCTGAGGAACTTGGTTTGGGCTACATCAAAGCACGATGTCTACTTCATGTCACATAATTCAGTTGTTCACTGGTCTTCGCTTACTTGCAACAAGTCTGAAATCCTCAATTTATCAGGAGATGCAGCATCGACCGTAGTGAGTGATAATAATGACGCAGCACTCTGGTTTACATTGCAGTTCTCGCCTGTAGTATATTGAGTTCTTTTCTTTTCATCGCAAATTGTATTTAGTTGTTTCCTTTTGTTGTCTCAGAAACATCCTCGAAGTTTATTGGATGGATATGCAAACACTCAAGTCAGTACGCTTGCAGTGAAAGATAACTTACTGGTCGCTGGAGGTTTTCAAGGAGAACTGATATGGAAGGTAAGCCTGTCACACCATTGTTAGTTTTAGCCAAGACAGCCACAAAATATGCTTGTACCTAGACATTTTTTAGATACAAAACATCTTCGGATCTGAGAAATATTTGTGGTTTCATGGTAAGTTCTTTGATAGGAAAATTACAAACCTTGTAATATCTTGAGCTAGTTAGTTTCAAATTATATGTTTCATTTATCTAATCGTACCCCTTTACGGGATTCAGGACTTGAATCAGCCTGGAGTTTCCTTTTGTTTCCAGACAAACCAAAACAATGCTATCACTAATTGTGTTGAGATTTATGCCAATCCGAGGTATTTTTCTTTTTCCATTTGCTAGCAGTGTTATTCTATTCCTTGATTCCAATAATGTGGACCTAACCCGTTTTTTTAAATATTTATTGCAGTGGCGCAATTCATTTCACAGCCTCAAATAACGACGGTGGAGTAAGAGACTTCAATGCAGAGAAATGCATGCTCTTTAAGGAGTTCATCTTTCCTTGGCCCGTGAATGTGAGTCCTTCATAAATTGGATCTTCCAATTGATCCTTACATTTGCTTTGTTAAAATTGCATATGTTTTTTGTAGCATACTAGCGTAAGTCCTGATGGAAAGCTTCTCGTAGTCGTTGGAGACAGCGTAGATGGTCTAATGGTTGACTCCAACACAGGAAAGGTATATTGTTTTTCACTTTTAGTCAATAGTTTTGGTTCTACTTGTAGCTGGTTAATACATTTGCGCATGCAGACTGTGATGCCCTTTTGTGGGCACTTGGATTACTCATTTGCATCGGCTTGGCACCCGGATGGAGTCACGTTTGCAACTGGAAACCAGGACCAAACGTGCAGGATTTGGGATGCAAGAAACCTGTCCAAGTCAGTTGCAGTTCTAAGGGGGAAAATAGGAGCAATCCGGAGCATAAGGTACACATCTGACGGGCAGTACATGGCAATGGGGGAGGCTGCAGATTTTGTGCACGTTTATGATGCCAAAAGCGGGTACGAAAGGGAGCAGGAAATTGATTTCTTTGGGGAGATATCAGGCATATCATTCAGTCCGGATACGGAGACTGTTTTCATTGGAGTGTGGGATCGAACGTATGGTGGCATTCTCGAGTACAGCCGGCGCCGGAGTAATATGGTCAGTGCAGGAACTGATCATAGTCATGCTTCACCTGTCTAGTTTCTATTTCAGTCCCACTCTCAGGTATAGTATGGTGAGTGCAGGAACTACAAGTAACTGTGTGTTGATTCCCTGTAATGCTCAGTAGCTAGCCATAATGGGGCTAATATTAACTGTGATGACTGCTTATATAGGTTTTACCTCTATCATTTGGGGTTTGGATGTAATTCCTACCATTGACGTGAGATTTATATTTCCACACAAACCATAAGAGGAAACCCTTGTGTATGTGAAATGTAGGCAAATAGCTTACTCACAAGGGTATAAACAAATCGAATCGAGCCTTATTTTAGTAGGATTCGGCTCGTGAAAAAAGTGTCGAACGAGCTTATGCAACTAAGCTCGAGTTCGGCTCGAAATAAAATAGACAAGTTCGAGCTCGGCTCGATTCGGTTTGCTTAAATTTCAATACAAATATTCATTAAAAATCAAATAAATAATTTATAAAATAATAAATTAGCCAACTTGAGATCGGCTCGACTTGATTCGGCTCGTCTAATTTTATTATAAATATATAATTAATGAAATATTAAACAAGTCGGCTCACGAGCTTATCGAGTCTTAAAAGGTTAGGCTCAAACTCGGCTCGTTTATTAAATGAGCCCAATCTTGAGCTTGAATTCGACTCGAGCTCGATTATAACAAGCACCAACCGAATATTTAACGAGTCGAGCTCGAGCGACTCTTTAAAATCTCGGCTCGTTTATAGTCATACTTACACATGCGTATGCATAGGATTGGACTTCTACAACATACTTGTATAAATTCTTATTATTTTATCAAATAGGAATGCATATATAACGTGGGATTTTAGAATTAAAAGTTTATAACAAATATACAAGGGAATTAACTTAGTTTATACAAGGGAAAATGACACCTAATTACACGTAGAATTAATTTTTTGCACATAACTACACTTAAATATTTTCTACACTTTAAGAGTATCCAGAAATTGTAAAATTTGCATTGTTAGTCATTTCGTTAAGTTTCGTTAGATTTTAATTTCTAAAATATTATTTCATTAAAAAGACAAAACTACCTTTGAAGAGTTGGAGAATCTTTTACTTAAAAAGAAAAAACTAAAATGCACTTGATTGTCGTGCTAATTTTCAAAGCACGCCACTCCTCATTTGCTCTCCCTCGCTCAATTAAAAAAAAAAGGGTAATTGTAAAAATTTCTTTGTCCTGAACACCCACCAATTCCTGGAAACCAGTCCCTGAAAAATCAATTCTTCTCCATGTTAGAAGCCAAAACCTCAAGCCACAAACACATCAGATCCCAACAATCCGCGAACGGACGCTGGAGTCGAGCTGGTGGTTGGGATCATACTCGAAGATGCAGCCGGTGGCGTTATTAATCAGCACCATCCTCATCTCGTGACACATACTGGCAAAGCTAAGCGTCCCTACAACGTTGTTGCAGACCGTCTCAATTAAACAATCGTGAACTCCAAAAACCATATCTCAAAAGGAAAAATTTTCAACAATGTACATCATATCTAAATTTTGTGTTGGATTCACTCCTCCTTGTCTATAAGTTAGGGAAAACTATGAATTTTTTCAATATGGAAATCGCCTCTTTCCCAAAGCTATAGCCAGACCCACAAGTCTCCAATTCAAAATCAAAATCCTGTAAGGATGACAATTCGAAAAATACAAATCCATCAAACGAGTGAGCACCTAAAGCCTCTCCAGGTGAGAGGAGAGCTTCATTGGCCCGATCTCGCTGTTGAGGAAACTCGTCGGCAGAGCTCATGGACCCAGAACATCCCGACTCGGAATACCTAGAGAAATCCAACTCCAAGGAGCTGAGCTTCGACTGGGAAGATTTGGAAGAGGAGCGGTGTAGAATCACCCGCTATAGAAGAACTCGACGACGGCGATGTAAAAGTACCCAAACTTGAAATGCATTGGGCTCGTCAGAGCGTTTTAGAACAACTCATCGCCGATGACTCCTTTGCCACAACCAGGACTGGAAGGAACACTGACGTAGGGAGTGGAGCAGGAGTTGTCGAGGTCATCGTGGGAAGAGAAGAGAGCTTCAACGTTATTGGGATTCGAATATGGGTTTTCGCCATCATTGATGGTCATGTCGCTATTCGAAACTGAAGCTCCATTTTCGCATTTGATGTGTTTTGAGAGAACTGACGAGCTCCATTTTTGCATTTGATGTGTTCTGAGAGAACTGAGCTCAGAGCTATGATAGTGAGAGAGAGGGGAGTAGCATCTTTTGAAAATTAGATAAAGAATTAACGACATTTTAATATTCTAATTCTAATTAAAAGATAGCATATATATTCTAAGGTTATTTTAGTCTTTTTGACGAAATAAAATGTTGTTACTATATTGGTTGGCTTATTTTTTAGGCGCTAGGAAAGATGTTGGGACATCTTGCTCGACATCTTGTACGTCGCAGAATTGAAAAGTTTCCTTATTATGAAGATCAAAGTTT
>JAYMTP010008312.1:0-10187 GCA_036897365.1 Geranium brycei
TGTATATGAACATTATCTTATTCTTGTATTTATCTGATGCAAACACAACATCAAGACTCATGTGATTTTAATATTTAATTGTGGACATGAGTTCGATGCATTTTAGAACAATTTTTAAGCTTCTTTTTTGGTTGCCCATGTTTTAAATTTAAAGTAGTTTTAGCATCATAAGTGGCTCCAGGATTTGTGTTCGAAGTTAATGGGTTTTCAGGAGCCATGCCCCCGCCGTGACCGCCATGGGTCCGTCGTGACCGCCATGGCCCGCCAAACGATCGCCTTGGCGTCCCATCCGCCATGCCCACCACGATATGTGGTTTTCATCGCGTCGTTGTAGATTTTGGCATCGTGGCGGCCGTAGTGGCCGACATTTACAACATTGGGTATATCATCACTTATACAAACGACATAATAGTTTAAGGACATCACGTCTACTAGTGAGTCACTAAAGTAAAAATACTCTCACAATGGAAGATTCAAGGTGTTACCTACCTATCCTATGTAGATATCGATTGTCGAGAATAATCACCAAATCGAAATTCTGTTCACGTTCATTTTCATTCATGTGTGGGATTGTTGGAAAAAAATAATATTGAATTGTAATTAAATTGCTTGGCTCAACTAGGCCTCTCATCCTCTAGAATTCGAAGTTCTTTAGGATTACACATCAGTACCCCCAACTATCACCCATTTTCATATTACCATTCTAAACTTTAAAACTTGATTTATAGATACCCAACTATTTTTTATTACACTTAACATAATTTTGGTTAAATATAACATAATTGTGAGGTAAGAAGTCCAAAATGTCCTCACTATATAATTTTGGTATAATTATTTGATAAATACTAAATAACCATTTTACCCACCATTAAATTACAAAATCAACTCATGGTTGAAGGTTATATATGCCTTTTCAAATAACAAGATGAAAAAATATAACAATAAACAAAACATATTGTAGAATTACTATGTTGCTCTCGTCTTCAACCTTTCTCCCTCTTCTATTGCCGACCAAAACTCAAAATTTCTTCGGTAGTTAGTTTTCTTAAATACCAGTGATTGCAAATTCTTTCATTTACAAAATAACTTTAATAATTTCCATCATACTTAACTTCACCCACAAAATATTACATTAAACCCAAATTTTATGAGTGAGAAATTGGTTGAACCTCCTTTTAAGGACACCTCCCGATTTGTTCTCACTGCCTCTCGCTTGTGGAACTTTCCCAAGGCAAGCGTTCTTAACAATCGACCTTATAAACTGATCATGAATAGGGATACTTTCTCTCCCAATTGTATTGAAGCAAAGCTTTTTACTTATGAAATTTAAATCTAGGTTGGTGTAATTTGATGAACTGATTTGTGAGTGAGAAACCCTAATTTTGATTTCCAATTGCAGGGATGTGAAGCCTTTGGATTTGTTCCAGATGACGTACAAAAACAACATTGTGGCGTTCGAGATCTACAAAAAGAACGGCGGTTTAGTCGTCGTCGGCGTCACCGTCGGAGTCGATCGTGATGGAGGAGGAGGACCGAGAGGGGAGCGGTTGGTGGTAGTGAGCACGAAATGAGAGAAATTCGAAGAGGAGGAGGATAAAGCGTTGATAAAGTGGGAGGTGAATGATAATGAGTCCCTTTTATGATTATGGGAACCCCCTATATCCATGGGACTATGACGAATAGAGAGAGAGGGTGAGGTTGAAATGAGGGTAAAATAGTAATTGTACAATATGTTTTTAATTTAATTTAATTTATTATTTGAAAATACTAATATACCCTTGAACTATAAATTAATTTTGTTATTCAATGGAGGGTAAAATGATCACTTCATAGTTATCAAATAATTATACTATTTGAAAATTATACAATATATGCATGTTGAAGTTTTTATCTCATAATTTTGTTAGATTTAACCATAGTTAAGTTAAATGTAACAAAAAAAATAATTGAGACATCTGTAAATTAAGTTTTGGGGAAAATTTCACTTACACCCCTTAACTATAACTGAGTTTCACTTAATCCCTTAAGTTCAAAAACAACTTGTGGAGTCCCTTAAGTTTGATAAAGTTTCACTATACCATTTTCAATAAATGTTTTTGAAAATTATGTTAACATTTTTGCTAAATGACGAAAATGCCTTAGAATTACAAAATTAAAATAAATAAAATAAAATGATTTATAACTTTTTTTCTAATATTTTTGTTGTAGAAAATTAAAATTCGGTTAGTAGTGAAAGTAATTTTAAATAATTTATAAAAAAATAAAAATGATTTTTAAACATCGTTTTTTATTTTTATAATTTATATATTCTTTGTTTTTGTAAAAAAAATTAATACTAACATAATGTATTTATTCTTTGTTTTTGTAACAAAAAATTGGAAAAAAAGTTCAAAATCATTTTTATTAATTTTAATTTTTTAATATAAGGTATTTCTGTCATTTAACACAAAAGTTAACCGAATTTTCAAAAAAATTAACTTTTTCAAACTTAATGGACTTCACAAATTTGTTTTTGAACTTAAAGAAGATTAAGTGAAACTCAACTGGGTAAGTGAAATTTTCCCTAAAATTTAAAGTTAGAGATACTGATGAATGATAAGATGGGTGATAGACGTGTAATTATCCCATTGATATAATGGGTGATAGACATGTAATTATCCCTTATATATTTATAGACCTAAGAGATAATTTTAGGTGGCTACCCTTAGAATTGTTTGTTTTTCAGGTAGGTACACCTTGAATATTTTTTTTCCAAACGGGTACACCTAAGTTTTGCAAAATTTTCACTTTGCACCTCTCCGTCCAATTCCGTTTATTTTTTACATTTTTGACATGTGGAATTACTAAAATACTCTTAAGGGTTAAATGAGATATTAAAATTGGATTGAAAAAACTAAAATGCCCTCACTTATACTTCTAATTTTCAAACATATGCTATTCAAACACTCTCTCTCTCTTCCCTCTCTTCTCTCTCTGACCCAACCCAAATTGATTACAGAGCACACATTTCGCGGCCGAAACACGAAGCGATCGATGACGAGTAGGAGAAGGAGATGGGTTACGCGTTGTGAGTGAGATTGGCGTCGTTCTTCGCCGGAGCTGCATCGACATCGGTTTTCGGGCTCTTCGCCCTCCATAAGGACTACAATTTCTACCTATGTAGAGGAAGCGGAACGTGTTAAACTAAATGTCCCTAGTTGTATTTTCTATACATCTAAATTATACACCCTTTCAAACTAAATGTTTGATTTGATAAAAAAAATGACAATCTATACACTCCCTTTCAGGATAAATGTTTTTACAATAGGTGACTAGATACTTGATGGGTTTGATTCCTATATATACAGATATGGATGGTGAATTCAATTATTGATGAGAATTGATGTTGATAGGGAAGTGTTTACCTTGGGCCTTCCTCCCAATTTCCTCCATGATCACAACAATGATAGGAGCTGGGACAAATGGGTCCAACGGCTGCCAAAGTTCAGCGATGAGATTGGAGAAGCGCCAAAATATTAAGGGTTCATGTACAAGGAGTACCAGGAGCTGAGAATGAGAACGACAGCGACGCAATCATTGTGGAGGACGAAGAGCCCGAACACTGACGCCGATGCAACTCCGGCGAAGAATGACGTCAATCTTACCCGCAACACGTAACCCATCTCCTTCTCCTCCTCTTCACCGATCGCTTCGTGTTTTGGCCCCAAAATGTGTGCTATATAATCAATTTGGGGTTGGGTCTGAGAGGGAAGAGAGAGAGAGTGATTGAATAGCATGGGTTTGAAAATTAGAAGTATATGGAAAGACATTTTAGTCTTTTCAATCCAATTTTAATAACTCATTCAACCTTTAAGGGTATTTTAGTCATTTCACATGTCAAAAATGTTAAAACCTAACAGAATTGGACGGAGAGGTGCAAAGTGAAAATTTTGTAAAACTTAAGTGTATCCATCTAAAAAGAAATATTTTAAATGTATCTACTTGAAAAACAGACAATTTTAAGAAAAAGTCACGTGGAATTATCCCTGGACCTAATGACATATATCGTGCCCGAATAAAATTACGAAACAGTAGAAAATATATAAATTTGGACCGCTGGTGAGGTAAAATATGTTGCTTGTTCATTACCCACGAAAACGAGAATAGGAAAGAAGGGAAGCGAGTTAGGGTTTGCAGAAACCTCTTTAAGATCCATCTTCGTGTGTCCCAATCTTCCCAGATTTCGCCAGGTATTCAATTTCATCCTGTGTACTCAGCTTCGCGTTTGCCTTTTATATTCGTTTTTGTGTCTGTTTTTTGAATTATTCAACCATCGAAAAAGGTTTCTTGTTCATCCCCTTATGTCTCCGTGAATTTATCATCCACGTTTTGTTGCTTGATTGATGCGGTTCAAAAGAATCTAGGAAATTACGTTATGCATAAGATACTGGTTTTGTGTCCGATTAGAGAAATTTAGGTCAATTTTTTAGCTCCAGGTGTGAGATTTAATTTTCAGTGAAAAAAATGATGTATCAACAAATTAAACCTCATTGAATCAATATCAACCTGGTAGGAATCAAACAAAGTCCCTGCAAGACGGCAATGCCTGTTTTAACCAATACTTGGAACCTGGGGACTATTGCGAGCTGGCAAATTTTGTTGCCCTCTTTCTTTTTTATTTGATATAATAGTATTGAATCATACATATTTATATTTGTGATCATATTAATCTGTTTGGATTTAGACTCCGGGATTTTAAGTAATGCAACCCTGAGATAAGGGGTTGGAGTTCTGATGTTAGAGGATGCTTTGTGGTCCCTATTCCTTACAATTGTCTATGAATCATATCTTATATAAGTTATGTGTGCAAATATTGGTTGTGTTGGATAGCTCTGTTTTATAAACAAGTACTTATTCATAGGACATGCTTATTTTCCATGAAGTTTGGAGTCTAATGTATTTTATTTTCAGGTTTTACTATGGATGAAGTAAAGCATAGATCTAGAAAGGATGATTCAGAGAAAAAGGAGGTGGGTTCTAAGAGGAGTCGCCGTGATCGAGACTTTGGAAAGGACAGAGAGAAAGAGAGGAACGGTGAGAAGCACAGGGACAATGAGAAGAAAGGTCGTGAGAGTAGGCGCTTGGAGAGAGAGAGGAGTACAGATTCTGAAGAAAAGTATGTGAGGGATAAACACAGAGAGAGGGAGAAGGATAGGAGGAGCCGGGATGATGAGAAAGAAAGAAGAGACAATAAAAGGAAAGATAGAGAAGGTAGAGAAAGGGAGAAGGAGGAGAAGAAGAGAGAGAAGGGTAGGGAGAAAGAAAGAGAACGGGAACATGAGCGGGAGAGGGAGAGGGAAAGAGAAAGGGAAAAAAAGGAGAGGGAAAGAGAAAGGCGATTACGGGGAAAAGAGAGACACCGTGAAGTTGATAGCGATGATAGTAAGGATAATACCCGTGAACGTGATAGGAAGCGTCACAGAAGAAATGATGATTACAAGGAGAGGGAGGGTGAAAAGAGCAGCAAGGGGAATCGGCACAGGGATGGTAGTGAAGATAGTCCCAGGAAGAAGATTGGCGAGGACGATTTAGATAGGAAAGAGAAGAAAACTCGAGAAGAGGAGCTAGAGGATGAACAACTAAGACTAGATGAGGAAATGGAAAAACGTAGGAGAAGAGTTCAGGAGTGGCAAGAGTCAAGGAAGAAGACTGAGGAATCCGAGAGGGAAAAATGTGGGGTAGAAAATGGTGAAGAACCCAAGTCTGGTAAGACTTGGACCCTTGATGAAGAATCTGATGATGAAGTACCGCCTATAGAAAAATCAGGGACAGAGATTGGCATGGATGAGCCTATTGATAGGGAAGTTGAAAATGGAATGTCAGTAGATGGTGATGACGGGATTGCAATAGCGACCTCACTGAATATTGTTGATAGTGGTGTAGAAGAGGACGAAATTGATCCCTTAGACGCTTTCATGAACTCTATGGTATTGCCTGAAGTTGAGACGTTAAGCAAGGTTGTGGCACCCCCAGCTGCCGACGATAAGATTTCTGACTCAAAGAGTAAAAAAGTTGATCAAAAGAATGGGTCGCAACCAAAGAGAGGTTCTAATAAGTTTGGGAGAATAATTCCTGGTGAGAATTCTGATTCAGATTATGGGGACGTTGAAAGTGACGGTGACTCGGTAGAAGATGAAGATGATGATGAGTTTATGAAAAGAGTGAAGAAGACAAAAGCTGAGAAGCTGACCTTAGTAGATCATTCAAAGATAGACTATGAATCGTTTCGAAAGAACTTCTATATTGAAGTGAAGGAGATATCCAGGATGACTTCTGAAGAGGTTGCTGCATATAGGAAACAGTTGGAATTGAAGATACATGGAAAAGATGTGCCAAAGCCAATTAAGAACTGGAACCAAACTGGACTCACAACTAAACTCTTGGAGATGATTAAGAAGCTTAACTTTGAAAGTCCTATGCCAATTCAAGCACAGGCACTACCAATTATTATGAGTGGTCGAGACTGCATAGGTGTTGCAAAAACTGGTTCTGGCAAGACTTTGGCTTTTGTTCTACCGATGTTGAGGCATATCAAGGATCAGCCACCTGTGATGGCTGGAGATGGGCCTATTGGGCTCATAATGGCACCTACAAGAGAGCTTGTCCAACAGATCCACAGTGATATAAGGAAGTTTGCTAGGCTATTGGGGATGAGATGTGTTCCTGTATACGGTGGTTCTGGTGTTGCCCAACAGATTAGTGAACTAAAACGTGGGACTGAGATAGTTGTCTGCACTCCGGGTAGGATGATTGACATTTTATGTACTAGTGCGGGTAAAATTACCAATCTACGGAGAGTCACGTATTTAGTGATGGATGAAGCTGATCGAATGTTTGACATGGGATTTGAACCCCAGATCACTAGAATTGTTCAAAATATTCGACCAGATCGTCAAACTGTACTATTCTCTGCTACTTTCCCACGTCAGGTTGAAATTTTGGCACGTAAAGTCTTGACCAAACCTGTAGAAATACAAGTTGGTGGGAGGAGTGTTGTGAACAAGGACATCACCCAACTGGTTGAGATTAGACCTGAAAGTGATAGGTTCTTCAGAATGTTAGAACTTCTTGGGGAATGGTGTGAGAAGGGAAAAACTTTGATTTTTGTTCACTCACAAGAGAAGTGTGATGCCCTTTTCAAGGACTTGTTAAAGCACGGTTATCCTTGCTTGTCACTTCACGGGGCCAAGGATCAGACTGACCGTGAATCAACCATATCTGATTTTAAAAGCAATGTTTGCAACTTGCTGGTTGCAACTAGTATTGCTGCCAGAGGATTAGATGTGAAAGATCTTGAACTGGTTGTTAACTATGATGTTCCAAACCATTATGAGGATTATGTTCACCGCGTGGGTCGGACAGGGCGAGCTGGCCGGAAAGGCTGTGCAATCACATTTCTTTCTGAGGATGATGAGAAATACGCACCAGATCTTGTAAAAGGCTTAGAGCTATCCGAGCAAGTTGTACCTGATGACCTGAAAGCTCTAGCTGATGGTTTTATGGCCAAAGTGAATCAGGGGATTGAGCAAGCACATGGAACTGGTTATGGTGGAAGTGGTTTTAAATTCAATGAAGAGGAAGAAGAAGTGAGAAAAGCTGCCAAGAAGTCCCAGGCAAAAGAATATGGTTTTGAGGTTGACAAGTCTGACTCAGAAGATGAAGATGATGGTGTTCGGAAGGCTGGTGGAGACTTAACGCAGCAGGCTGCCCTTGCTCAATTTGCTGCAATTGCCGCAGCCTCCAAAGCCAGCACAGTTTCCATGCCAACCCCTGTCTCAACTGTTCAACTGCTTCCCAATAGTGGACTGCCTGTTTCTGTTCCAGGTGTACTTGGCATTTCTGTACCAGGAGCAGCGGCAGTTGTGCCTGGACAAGTGCCAATTGTTCCCAACGATGGAGCAGCTCGCGCTACAGCATTGGCACTGCAGCATTTAGCAAAGATTCAAGCTAATGCAATGCCAGAGCACTTTGAGGCAGAGTTGGAGATAAATGACTTCCCACAGAATGCTCGATGGAAGATTACTCACAAGGAAACTTTGGGCCCGATTTCGGAGTGGACTGGAGCTGCCATCACCATCAGGGGGAAGTATTTCCCCCCTGGCAAGCTACCAGTAGCAGGAGATCGCAAACTCTACTTGTATATTGAGAGCCCTAATGAACTGTCGGTAAAGAGGGCTAAATCGGAACTGAAACATGTTTTGGAAGATATTACTAACCAGTCTTCATCACTTCCTGGTGGATCCCAACCAGGCAGATACTCAGTTGTATGAGGGTAAGATCTTATCTCTTTCTTTTTTTTGCTTGCTGTCTTGGTTATAATGGCGTGTTTATGTTGGAAGTTGACTCTGTAGTTCCTGCTTGGTTTGACTTAACTAAGCTCATCCTCTGTTGGGTGTATTAGTATTATTTGTTGAGTTTCGTGCCAAGTGCCCAGCCTATTTGCATTTCTAGAATGAATAATGAAATTAGAGTTTGTTCTAATATTATTAATTTAATGGTAAGAACTTTTTCAGGAAATGATTGGTATTCTTGTTACATCCAGTTTGATTCTTTCTGACAGTGGATAAAGGAGAATGCTTTGGTATTGTTATTTTGCAAGTTCCTGCTAATTTTACTCGGCAGTCAGTATATTGTGTTACTTATATGAGCTAGAAGTTATGTATTGACGTGCCCAAAGCCTTTTGTTCTTTTTTTTAATAAAATTTTATACGATCACATTGTATCTCCATCATCAATTCTTATAGTTGTAGTTTCTCAAGTAAGCTGTTAAACATATATATAACTAGCTTTCAATTTGTATGACCTTTTCAACCCTTTTGATTTTTTCCCCTGTTTATTTACAGGGATGCTCTGAGCCTATGCTTGGCATGTTCTGTACTGTATAAAATGGTTTTGGAATTCCTTTCTTGTACATGTTTGATTTCTGTTTTTCTCCTCACATCATTCTTGGGATCTGATGTATTATTTTTGCAGGTTGTGGCTGGCAAGAACCCAACTTTTCCAGGTGTTGGGATATATATTTATAGTGGTAGAATTTGAAAGAAATGGACCTGGATTAGTGTTAACTATTTTTTCTGTTAAAGTTCTATTCTTTTCACAAAGACAACAGTATGTTAAAGATGAGATAGATGCTAACTTTTGATTGATATAATTCTCTCAATTTCAATTATTAGTTTTATGTTTTTTCACTTAGCAATGACTCTTGTTATTATTGGCTGGGTATGTTACATTTCAAATTCTTGTGGATGCAGGTGGTGTGAGGAATTAACTGACGCTATATGGAGTTTCTAAGTTTCTGAGAGGTTGGACGGACAAGCCTGCTTGGTTGATCACAAGATTATGTGAATTTTGTTGATTTGATTTTTGCATCTTTAAATGAAATAATACTCATCTGTATTTTCTCATGCTATATAAATCCCAGCTACTATTATACATCTGTAATTGTGTTTGTGGGGGTAATTTGGAATTCCGAACTGCTGGTGAGCAACTAGCAGTGGTTTTTACATCTTACGCTACAGTTAATAAGGAGTAATTGCAGATGACCCATGGCATAATTTAATAATTATTTAAAGACATTATTTAGGTTTCAAAAGTTGCACTTTTCCTATCCCGTAAACCTTTTTTTTAAAATTTAGTTAATATCGCAGGAAATGACGAGAATTTAATAAATATTATTTTGAATTTTTTTTCTAATTTTTTATAACAGAAAATTATTTTGGTATTATTTTTTATAAAAAGAACTTTTTGTACAAAATTATAAAAATAAAGTGATGTGGTCGCTTTTAGATAATAATTATTTGTACAAACATAATTATTTATTTCTTTAAAATACAAGTTCAAAATATTTTTTCTTATTTCTAATACAGAGGTGCTTAGAAAACACTTTTTAGTTAAGGGAAAATGATGTATTCTTAAAAAGAGGTATGGCATCTTCTCTATTTAAATTATTCAAATATATACATAAAATTGTATTATCTTCCTTCATTCTATTCATTTTATTAGAGTTGTCCATTTCTACCTGGTACCTGATTTACTCGACGACGCAACCCGACCCAAACTCGACTTCAAGTGAGTCGGGCCTCGTGTGATTTTCAAAACCACCGAGTAACCCGACTCACCCGACCCCCATGTAGCAAAATGGGTAAACC
>JAYMTP010008313.1:0-10185 GCA_036897365.1 Geranium brycei
CAAAAGTGTTCATCAAATCGACTTCAGGTCGTTGAGAAATATCTTAGGCTGCAAGCCTTACATTATATCGATCAATTTTTCAGTTCGTTTATTCGCAAATAACCATTTGTATTTGACTGGTTGAACATCTTCTGGTGTTTGATTTATGAGGTCAAATACTTGGTGTTCTACGAGAACCAATTGTTTTACACGAACCGAATGTTGAACTTGAACCGATAACGGTTCTTCGGCAATCAATAATTTTTCTTTGAATCAGTAGTTCTTCAAGAACTAGTAGTTCAACTGGAACTATTTATCTATTCATCTGATTCTTTTATTTATGAGTAACAATATATTTTACTCATATCTACCTCTTACGCTTCTGGCGAATACTATAGGAATTTGTTATTTCCTTTGCATTATCATCATTTACTTTAATTCTCACACATGTGTCTCACAAAATGCTTCAGGCAATTCAACTCCTTCAGTGAGTCTTATATAAATATCACTGTCCAACATACAATATAAATAAGCAGTGACAATGTCCATCAAATATATGTACAGTCTATCAAAGACTGCCAAAATGATTGAGTATTTGAAAGGAGATAGTGCTACATGCACTTATATAGCACAACAAATACATAAATGAGATATATCAAGTTGTGTATGAGAATATTGATGATATGCAAAATATTATCAAGACAGATAGGTTTGATCAGAGAAATGTGCCCTTAAATTGGTAATGTATGCCAACAGTTTAACAAACTGCAATATTATTAGTTGAAAATAAACAAATATGTGACCATCTTCGGGATACGTCAATCATTACCATAAACAAATAGAGTCACATATATTTCTCTGATTTATTTGTAAGAATTATAGAATTTCAATACTAACCTTGGCTTGAGAAGGTTGGACCACAAATTTTTCTGTGAACAAGCGATACAATTTATTTTATTGGACAATAATATCTTCTGGATTTTCAATGAATGTCCACGTGAATTTTGAATAATCCTACACATCATCGCTGGTCCAAGACAATTATGAAAAATCACAAATATTTAAGATAAACTTCAAGTTCAATATTGCGTAGGTCTCAACTGTTCATAGCATGTTTTTCACGATATCATTTGAGGTCTTAATATGATATCCATTTCGGTGAATATACCAAGATTAGACATGAGAAATTTCACTTCTGGGATCCACACTGAAAAACCGGTATATTTATTTATCCTGCAAGAAATTTTAATTAGAACTTCGTGTTCCAAATAAATTTTTATCAAGCTCGATATTACACATTTGACAATTGTTCTGATGATCTTTAGAACTTATGGTTCTAATAAATTATCGAAAAGTAATATCACGTGATATGATATATATCAGTTTTTATTTTCAATTAGAACTTCGGGTTCTGCATATTTCAAATATATATGAACTTCGGGTCATGTAGGTTGTAATAAATGTACATTGAATCAGAATTCTACGTTCCGTATATTATATGAATTTCGAGTCATATGAATTTCAATAATGCGCATTGAGTCAGAACTTCGAGTTCTGTATATTTCAAATATATATGAACGTCTGATCATATATGTTTCAATAATTAAATCACAATTTCGTGGTCTGTATCCATATGATTTCTGGTCATATATTCTCAAATAACTATAAAATTAATTAGAACTTCAGGTTCTATATATTGCATGTCATATATAATTCAATAAAATATATATTGCATATAAATAACATAATATAAATAACGTGCAATATAAATGATATGAATAAATAAATACAGGACCACACTTTGAGCACCGATAGAGGTATAACCTACCGTATGTTAACTCACGGGGTTTAAATAACATAAGTAAACGAAATAACTATACAGTCACATTATTAGCATATCCATATGATATAAATAACAATTAAATAAATATAAAACCACACTGTAAGTATACCGGTGGGTACAAGAACGCCATTGGTATACCTCGGGGTCTAAATTAATATATTCAGACTTCGGGCCTTGGTCTTTGGGAACTCCTGGTCTCGAGATGCATCAATCTCGTCTTTTGACTTCTGGTCTAAAGACACGTTAACTTAAATGTGTGCAACACAATCAATTGTACAAAGATCTTGTTTGTTGAAATGTAAAACTTCTGGTTCACAAATATATACCATAATAGAAAAATTCGATTAAAATAATGGTGCTTTTTGTTATTTGCTTTTCACCTCTTTGCTATAATTTAGCAAAATCATAGGATATAGAAATAGAAGCAAAATAAAACAATTTTCCTTTTTTGTTGTCTCGTAGCAAGATCATCGGATCATCATAATAGAAACGAAACAAACTTGTACGAAATAAATATACAATCAAATCAAATTTTTGATACAAAATAAATATACGTAAAATAACCAACCTCATAATATAAAAAAATTCAGTTTGGCAGAGTCTCGTGTTGATAACGTGTTATAAATATAAAAAGAATAGATGAACAATAAACTTATAATAATACATGAAAGAAAACATGTACAATAAATAAGTAGAAAATGAGAGGCAGAGCTTAGCCGGCCAAAACACTTCTTATTCATTCTGTTTTCTTCACTCTCTCAACATTACAAGAGCATGAATGATAAGCTATATTTATAGCCCTCTAATGGCGGTAAAGCCAAGCATGATGTGGCTCTAAGGAGGTGGTGGCCACAGAGTCAACACGTGGCCGTGTGACTCATAACACAGGCATTAAATTTTCCGGAAATTTTAGGCGGATCATCACGTCAAAATTATTATTTCACCTTCATCACCAACATTATTTTAAGGTATTAGGTACATGTTTGGGATATAATCATCAAATACAAATTTATAAACTAATTTTGGACTACGCGATAGAAAATTTAGGTGAAAATTTTATTTTGGTCTATTGACTCAGGACCTTCGTTACACCTCTTCTCCAATAGGATTCACCCATTGAATATAGTATGAAACCCGGAATCCTTATGCATTTTGTATATTAAATTGAATTATTTGTATAATATAAAATAGAGGTAAAATAAAAGTTTAATCAATAGTTTGTAGGTTTGTATTTAAAACATAATTTGCAGAGGAGTACATCTCTGTAGTATTACGAGATAGAGTTCATTATTTCATAGGAACGACAACCAGAACTGTGGGGTTATTATGCAAGAAGTGATCTGAGTTATTATATACAGACATTACCACAAAAAAGTCACTTCAAACATGAGAACTAAGCAAACGATTACTACCTTATTTAATAATGCTTAGTCGGTCAGTTACAAATTAAGATATTGATTACCGTTGAGCTAAAACAGAACTTTGATGGTAAAAATTCAAAAGAAGATATGAGTAAGCTAACAATAGCCATATATTTTTGGTCAAACCATGTGGTGGTTGTGTGAGAATGCAAAAATGGTCAAAATCTTTTTGTTCGTCAAAATAATTAATTTTTTAAAAATGTCAAAAGAGTATAAAGAGAGAAACATTGATTTACAGATCACTCAATATACATTAATTAATAGATATAATATATTAGGTCAACTGCACCACAAATTGAGTGTTAGAGAGTGATCCAACAAGACATTAAGTGCCGGTGGCACTCCATCCATGCAACTATCTTTTTTTTCTTACCATATTTTCATAACAATCTAGAATCTTAAATTTGATTCGACCCACTTGAGATTGAGGTGACTATTTTTTGTCATAAAAATATTCTTAGGATTCTAGTTTTTATAAGAGAAGTATCTTTCATATATTTAGTTGGGTAGCAAAACACGAAAACGATAATACAATTGGAATAAACATAAATTTTCCCTCTCTTTCACATTATTCATTCATGTGGATCAGTTCTATATATGATTTGAGACCCAAAAAAAAGCTACATGTATGATTGGTGTGGCTTTGAAATATTCTCTCTCTTGTGGAGACATTAAAGAGACCTCCATGTCTACCCATCATCATGGTATCCACCACCGTCTTTAAAAAGTGTTTTCACTTCAACTTTTCTTCCCATATTCATACAAGTATTAGATTTTAGTATGTGTGTTATGTGTGCATGATTTAATAGTAGCTCAAATTCAGATTTTGATTTACTTAAGATGGAGGTTTTGGCTAATAAATCTAGGTTTAAATGAAACCAAAGAATATAGATTTTCTTGATTTGAAATATGAAATATACATTAGTCAAAATTGTTTTGAAATACATATCCATCACTACCTTTAGACCATAACGTTTTTAAAGAAAAAAATGATAAATAATCCTCCATAATTGAGAGAAATGATTAGGGTGGGCATTTTAGACTCGAAACTGAAAAGTTGGAACCGAGATTAATGATTTGGTTTTGATTCTAAAATTGATAGTCATTCAATTTCATATTAGTTCTAGTTGTAAAATTTAGAACTGACCGATAACTGATTGAGAATTAGACTGATTCGCGTCGCCAACTGTCCACCTCTCATCTACCCCGTATGTTCTTTAATTTTATTATTATTTTGTTTCCAAACTTTATATTTCAATTGGAATTGACGGGTATGTTTTCTCAAATAGCGGTCTAGATATAGTTTTAATAATTGAAGAATCGATTGGAGGGTCAGATCCGATTCTGACCGGTCCAATACTCCAGCTCCAAAACCATGCCTACCATCAGAAATGAGAGTGATCCGGTGTTTAAAGAAAAATATAGTCATGAACCGAATCACAGAGGATAAATGTGACACTTCCTAAATTCAAATAAATATAGGATAACATTATATTACCTTTAACTACTTTAAATTTTATTGTTCCTTCCCCGTACGATAAATGTATGGTATGGTATAGCATAATGTATTATATAATCATTGGCTCTCATTAAAAACGTGATTTGATCATAGCTTTTGTTTCAATTTGGTTCACTAATATTTAAAACTATATCATATTTATCAATTAATGGGGGAAGATATGTTACATCTTCATGATCAGAATGGAAAGCAATAATTGTGAATTATTTGTTTGGTATGCAACTGAAAGAATGAACTTTATTCAATATTATGATAAATCGTGAAGGTACCAAATATGATGCACATGGATTGATAATTAAATATAAAGAAATCCTTGTTAGGTTACGGGGAGATTTTCTTCCACCCCATTATAATTGTGTCCTTTTGTTTCAACAAAAGATATGTTTAATGATTATATCACACAATTAAAAGATTCGTTCCAAATTAATTGCATATTAATAGTACGGAAAGTGAGTCTAAATTGTCCGGTTCAATGACCACCGAGTCACACGTTCCGGATTCCATATTTCGGACATGAGAATGGCTGTCTATGGTCCGATTGATCGAATCAAAGAGTTTAAAGTTAAACCAAATCGAAAATTCTGGTCTCATTCTTTTTAAAATGATAATCAAAATCGGATGTAACTAAAGTGTCGATTTTTAATCACTAGAAAATAATTCGAATTTTGGTTTAAATCGAACCAACCAAATTTAATGGGCATGGTATATAGGCCTAATTTTTTATCCATCCAAACTAATGATAATTAGAGTATGTATAAACATTAACTTCAAATGACCAATAAAAACTCCACAATGAAATCCAAATTTAGATAGGAGTTTTTGCGTGAATTCAAACGAAGTCGTCTGTGAGGAAAAATAGAGCCCCTTTTATTATACATCGATGATTTTTGGACGCGACACGTGGCAAGTAAAACTTCAGTTCGGTTTATTCGGTTAATCAATAATTTGCACAAAGAACTGAGTTTTCTGTCAGATATTGCACAAAGAACTGAGTTTCATATATACTCAGTTCAAATAGTCCCTGCCATGTTTGCAGTTTCAGTACTTCATATCTATGTGTTTATAGTAGTTGTAACATTTCTTTTTAGTATTTGGCCAAGTTGTATCGACTTGAAAATTGTAATTTTTCTTTTTGTTTATAACTGTGTCTTCTTTCATATATAAATTGCTTGATAGCTAACTTCAGATTGTTTTTTGTACTGTCAGCAATTGGCCTGTGAATTCCGATCCATCTCATATATTTTCTGAGGTTATTTTGAAGAGTTCCAAAAATCCACTGTCAATCTTGCACGCATTTCATTTTGGTCTATTAAAAGTTTGGATTTTATAATTACTTTTCAAGTGTTAGAATTTCCCAAAATGTGTAGGTGTGTGTATTTATAATGTTATTACCTTTTAGTATTATTATTGTCACTGACACTCTAAGAATATTAAATGTTCATAATACATATATGCAAGGGGTGTAAGAGAGTCGAGTTGAGTTCCTATTTGTCAAACGTCGGCTCGGATAAAATTCTTCCAAACTGGAATAAACTTATGTAGTCAAACTCGAGTCCGACTTTACTTAACAAGCCTGATCAAGTTTGAATTCGGCGTGATTCGTTTTCACTGTAAACATCACTAAAAAATAACAATGATATTAATTAAACAAGTATAATCTTGAATCTCAATTTAACTCGGGTTCGATTATAACGAATTTTAGCAACTAACTAAAAACTATTATTTATCTCCTTGTTCGTTATACGGATGATTCCATACATTTTTAACTGACCATAGACAAAAATGAGAGATTTGAAAATATACCATAATACTATCATATACTTATTACACATGGACATTTCCCCTAAAATTTTGGCATAAACTAATTTATCTACTTTCCTACTTCCACTTATTCACCCTAAAGCTCCAAAGTTGCAGGAATAAGCACTGTCTAGAGAAACTGTGAAGTTTTGATGAGGTTTTGGTACATTGAGAAACAGAAAAAAGGGTCTATGGCAGTGGCAGAGGTGGAGACTGTAGGTAAGTCACACCTTTACAATCTTGCTTCAGTATTATCTTACATTTTGTTCCCTCTTTGGCAAATAGTATTGATTCAAAAATGGGTCTGAAAGCCTAATTGGGCTTGTCCACTCAGTGTTGGTGCACTTGACATCTGAAGAAACAGCACAATGCTTCTTCATGTCAACATGGATTGGCCGCCCGATTCAGGGTTTGAGCATAGCTCCCAATCAGATACTGACAATTATCAAACTAAGTAATTTCCTAGGAAGAATATCTTATACAAGCTAGCTTTGGTGTTGACAATTGTTTACTTAAATTAGGGGGCCTTTCCAAGGATGACTGAGTTTTCAATGTCATCATATAAAGATCTGCAGATAATATATTTATTCTTATATTGTAGAAAACTTTCACCTCTTTCATTTCAAGTTTGATGGCTAGTTTCAGCTTCCTTCTTGTGAGAGCCGCTTTTATCTCTTACCTATGTACTGCTCCAATTCTAGCACTGCCTCCCAGTTCCTATTTCCCACAAAATGCCACCACAACTTGGAAAAATGATAAGTTGTTTCCGGACACAACCCATTTCTCAGATGGCTCACTCGCACGTTTCATACTTATGGAAGTGATAAATAGCGCCGGAGGAGCGCTTGCATTTGGCTTTGGCTTTTATTGTAAGGTTCCAACAACTTACTCTTGTTACTTGTCCATAATTATTACAGAGATTATTAGAAAAATAGTAGAAACACCACCTATGGTAGTTTGGTCAGCCAACCGAGACCAGCCAGTTGGAGAAGACTCGGTTCTAATCTTCTCAGTTGGTGGAGATTTGGTGTTAAAGGATTCTAATGGGCACCCCATATGGTCCACCAATGCAACTCATCGATCCGCCATTGGCATGGCAATGAAGCAGGGGAATTTGATGCTTCGGAACCAAACAAATGGAACAGTTTGGCAGTCTTTTGATCATCCTACGGACACACTTCTATGGGGTCAGAGGTTGAAGAAGGGGCAGGAACTAACGTCGAGCATGTCTTCCAATGATTTGGGAAGCGGTTTGTTCTACCTTTGTGTAGAAGGTTCTTACTTGTCTGCGTATGCAACGGGGAGAAACGCTTGTTATTATCTCACAGTTTTTCCTTATAATGCTTTTGTCGACTTTGTGCTTCCATTAACTCATATTGAATTCCAAAAGGGGAATGTAACCTTGTATTACTATGATATGGAAGGATCAAAACAGTTGGAGTTTACACATGAAACAACTGTATCAGCAGATATACAATTACTGAGGTTGGACAGTGATGGTGGTCTGAAAATTTATGGCTGGGACACTGACGGTGATAGCATGTGGTGGATAGCTTATTATTTCACAAATGGGTGGCAATGGGGCGAGTGCGAGTTTCCACTCAAGTGTGGACGATATGGGTTGTGTCGAAATGGCCAGTGCTCGTGTCCTGTTGCAGCTGATGGCACTGTCTTTTTTTCACCCTCTGATATCCAATATCCCAGTCTTGGATGCCACCAAATCAATGATTCTCAAGGACTTGAGGGTACTGATTATTCATATGAGCTTCGGAATTTTGGACATCTCTCCTATTTCAGTTATTCTGACGGCAATATGGCAACTCCTGGATTAGAGGATGAAGAAAGCTGCAAACAAGCTTGTTTGAGGAATGGTACGTCTTGCATGGCTGCATTTTTCTCTTATGAAAATTTTACTTCATACAGCTACTGTTTCTTGATTGAGGATGTTTTTTCCATTATTGGGACTCCCGTATATGATGAAGATTACACTTCCTCATATATTAAGGTTAAGATTTCTTTAAAAACCACTACTACTATTCCTTCCTCTGAATCCAGAACACTGCCAATAGCCTTAGCTACTTGTGGGTTTGTGTCTCTTTGTATATTCATAATCTTGCTACTCCTCAGAAGAAGAAAGAAAATTCACAGGGAGAAGCTCTATCTCAAGAAGCTCTCAGAAACTTTATTGAGATTTTCATACAGTGAGTTATCCATATCTACTCAAAATTTCTCGCAGAAATTGGGTGGAGGTGGATTCGGCCTTGTGTTCAAAGGGACACTAGCAGATGGAAGAGAGGTTGCTGTAAAGCGGCTCGAAGCTGACGGGCAAGGGAACAAAGAGTTTCTGGCAGAGGTGGAGACTGTAGGTAAGATTCACCATTTCAATTTGGTAAACCTTATTGGATTTTGTGTCGAGAATAAACATATGATGATTGTGTACGAATATGTTACTAATGGGTCATTAGACAAGTGGATTTTCTACCCGAACCAAAACACATGTCTTGATTGGGAAGTGAGGAAAAATATTGTGCTGGGTGTAGCCAAGGGTTTAGCTTACATTCATGAGGAATGCAGGCAAAGGATAGCCCATTTAGATGTAAAGCCGCATAACATCCTTCTTGATGACAGCTTCAATGCTAAAATTTCTGATTTTGGCATGTCGAAGCTCATCCATAGAGACGAGAGCCAGGTGATGACTGGAATGAGGGGAACCTTAGGGTACCTAGCTCCAGAGTGGCAAGGGTCAAAGATTACTGTGAAAGCCGATGTGTACAGTTTTGGGATTCTTGTGTTAGAAGTTGTCAGTGGGAGAAAGGTTCTGAATTACTCGCAACCCGAATCTGATGTCCATTTACTTAAACTGGTGATGAAGCTGTGTGTTGAAAACAGGTTAAGAGACATAGTTGACAGCAGATGTGAAGGCGATTCTGAAGACGTTGTACGTATGGTAATGCTGGCACTGTGGTGTCTGCATAGAGATTATAACAGACGGCCAGCAATGTCAACAGTAGTGAAGGTCTTGGAGGGAAGCTTGGAGTTAGAACCCAACTTTACCTATAATTTTTCCTCCATTTTCTCACCTGTATGTTCAGTTTCTATGTAAAACATTCATGAACTTTCTCTGTTGCTGCCAGTAAGAGGTAATCATCCAAAGAGAAATAAAAGAAGATTTTTGTTTGATGGTTGCAACTTCATATTAGTTTTTTGTACTATATATATCAGCAATTGTTCAACACATATTTTTTCGGTTATTTTGAAAAGTTCCAAGAGAAACTCTTGTATATCTTGCATTGACTTCATGTGGGATTATTATTTTTTTTATCAACGAAAAGAGAGTTTATAAATGGGAAGGAGATTGAGATCCCGACAAGGGAGCTGAAATCTCGAAGTACAAGGTGAAAGACAAGACCAAAGATAAAACAAGAAAAAAAGAAGTAAAGAACACTGCTAAGTTGTAGTAAAAGAAATCATTTCACGGTTACGAGCGTCTTTTTCATTCATGAGTTGAATTCAGGTTAAGATATCTTCTTCTTTACCAATGACAGTTGAAATTATTAATTCTGGTTAAGTGGAATGTCGAAGACAATGTTGGAACACTATCTTCGACAATTAACAATAGTAAG
>JAYMTP010008314.1:0-10181 GCA_036897365.1 Geranium brycei
TGATTGGCTGGCCGGTCATGAAGAGTGCCTATTCCTGCCTCTCAGCGTCTCTGTTCTCTTTGCCAGATCGATCCGGAAACATGCTCCCATCTCCTCCTTCGCTGACGAGGTATTAGTGCAGTAATTCTGGGACGGACTGCTCAGCTCCTGATTATGTGGGACGGTCTCTAAGTTGGGAGTGCTGGCTGTCGCGCATGGCTGAGGGTCTGTCTCCTCATTCTCTGGCTTACATGGCTCGCACGCAACGGGATGGTTTTTAGAGAGGAATCGGTGTCTCCGGAGGTTACCCTGTCCAAAGTCCAACTCTGGACTGTCTCTTTATTGCGATCGGAAGGAATTCCAAATGATGTGTCTTTTTCTTGATCTCAGTTTTGTACTCTCGTTGGGGGACTTTCCCTTCCCTAATTTTACATTTTTATAAAAGTTTTATTTCTGATAAAAAAACTCCTAAAGTTCTGTCACTCATGGGTTAGATAAACTCCTAAAGTTCTGAAAGCTATCATCTTTTAAGCAATGATAGCTTGTATATACTTTTAGCAAGAATGGTCCTATAAATGGAGGATGGTTGATCATAGCGAATCAGGGTTAGGTGAATTGAATAAGCTGATAAAAGATATACTCTCCCTTGCTACAAGCAGCTTTCTGAGTTTATTGTGAGAATATATCCTATAAGTGAAGTTCAATGAAGGCAGTCATTAAATCTACCAAACTGGGTGAAGTTTAGTTGTGGTGGAGAGAGAGAGCCAGTGGGTCCCAGCAAACTGCAAAAAAAACTATACTTTCTTAGTCTTGCAGTTTATATACATTCAGGAAAGTTAGCCCCCAAGTGATTTATACGAAATTTAGGTTATACTCGTTCCTAAAATTGAAACTATTTCACTTAGATTGGAGGAACATTGGACGATAGTTATTACAATTTGATGGTGCTGTTGATTTAGAAACTATAAGAATGTGAATATGAGAAGTTATCTTATGTTTGGTGTATCTATGAAGTGTTCTTTAGTGTTTTAATATTGATATTTTATTGGCTGTGTCCATTTAAATTGTTCCGCATTTATTTCTTCTATTGGGAAGTGATAGTTTAGTCATGCATGCTTGTGTACAGCGTGCCTGAGTGAAACTGCTTGTTGGTGTACAAATGCAGGGAAATACGTGTTGAATGCCTTATTATTATTCCCCTCTTTTTTGATGTGACAGTCAAATTATGAGTGATTAGTTCTGATCTCATAAATATTCGTGCACAAGAATTTGATAAACATGTACTAGTATTTGGCATGGTGCAGTTCTTGTTTGAATGCTTCATTTTCCTAATGCCACACTGTTGGCATTAATCTCTTATCCAGACTTCAATTTCTATACTACATTTTGCACTCGTTCTCATTGGATAGATTTCTGTACGAGCAGAAGAGACGTGCGCTGGGAAATATTAAAATTTACTTGTTGCTTTTATCCACAGGACACGACTAAGAAGTCCCCGATGGAATTGATCAATGAAGTTCCCCCTATCAAGGTTGAAGGCAGGATTGTCGCTTGTGAGGGAGGTTAGTTGAACAATTGCTACTGTTTACTACACATGTATGATGTCGCGTGACTGAAGATTGCGCTAGTCTCTTAAAACTGAACACTGTCAAAAAATTTATGGTTTATATTCTATTTCAGATAGCGATCCCGCACTTGGACACCCAATTGAGTACATATGCCTGGACCTTAGCGAACCAGCTGTTTGCAAGTATTGTGGTCTACGCTATTTCCAGGATCATCATCACTAGGAGCTGTTGTGACTGGTCAAGAACCGTATCTCTTTATGTATCTTGTTCCTTGCGTGCTTGTTGACAACATCATTTTGTTGTGATCATACTTCTGTTGGTTTAACATTGGCAAAATAAAAGTTTGGCACACATTTATCATTCAGGTCAAAATCGATATTTATGATTTATTTTTTATTTGCTTAGCCTCCCTTTGGGCTCATGTACTAGAGCCTAGAGGAACCTATGTACCAGCAATATTCAAAAGAGACAAATTAACTGCTTGTTTGGAAAATTTGTAACCGACATATTTTTCATTCAAGTTCAGTATTCAAATATAATGTTGTTTAGTTCTAGTACTCAGTATGTAATGCGTCCCGATGTTCTGAGAACTTGGTAAAACCACTGAGCTAACTCAAGCTAGTATTTTATTATCTTATTAAAATATTTGAAAGTATCTTATTATCTTATTAAAATATTTGAAAGTATCTTATTTTATTAAAATATTATTATTTTTGTTATATAATGTTTATTTATTTTTAATTACATCATATCCTAAATCTAATTTTTAACCCTTCCTACCCTAATCACAATGGAGTTCGAAACCCAACAGTGTGAGCAGACTCAAACCGTTGTAGTGTCCCTTCGAGGACATATAATATTTATTTAATACAATAAGTTTTGTCAATTTCTTCTCAATTTTTCATCTCATTTTTCACCTCACCGAGTTCTCCCAAAAGAAGTCAGGTTGTCAATTTCAAAAGTACTGGAAGTCTGCATTTGTAAAACTGTTGGAGCACAAAAAGTTGTCCGTGCATACAATACAGGGATGAAGAGCAAAATTTTGGTTATTGAACAGATGATAAGATTCTTCCCCAATAATGAGCGACTCAGCTGTTATGCTCATAAATTTCTAAAGTCAGTCTAGCACAAGTACTGCCAAAAATAACCCTAAATCAAGGGTGTGAAAACTATACAGGCCAGTAAGTTGACACTGAACATTTCTTAATTTTCTTTAGCTACCTGGAATGGATAACAAAACTACATATAGAGTTATCAGTATCACTGGCTGCCTCCATTTGCACCAGCAAGTTTCCTCCTCTGTTGATGCTCTGCAACTTTATAATCCACCACTTCACGAAACAGACTTGAATCAAGCACACAATTCTCACTCCCATACACTGCAGCCTGCACGCTGGCCATCAGTTTTGCAATCTCTCTTCCAGAAAACCCATCAGTTTTCGCCGCAGCTTCCTTCAGCACATCATCAGTCAATCCCTTTATCTCTATCTTCTGCTGCTCTCTTTTGAACAAACTATCGAACAAACCAGCCTTTCTTGATCCTGCCTGAGCAATATACTTGTCCAGGTAAAGTTTTAGCAGCTTCAAGCGTTCCTCCTCTCCAGGCAGAGGGAATTCAAGTACTTCATCTATACGATCAGCGACAGCTGAGTCAAGATCACCCGGGCGATTTGTGGCAAGAGCAAGAACTATGTCTTTTGACTGGTCCCCAGTGCGGAAAAGGAGAGCATTCAGTGCACTTCTCTGAGCTTCACTCATGTATGTTTTGTTCCGCCTGCAAAAGTTATACCAATGAATTGAGAGGTAGCAACCAAATTGCAAATCTGGTCTGAGACCATGTGATTAACACTGACATCTATCTGTTTTGCAAAAAAAAAAAAATTGAATATTTATGCAGTTTATTCACATGAAATTTAATTAATTAGCAATCAACCCTTACTCGCACAAAAATGCATCTGCTTCATCAATGAAAAGCAGCAAACCCTTTTTAGACTTCTTGGACCAATCAAATAACTGATGTATTTTTGTGACTGCCTGTGACCCCAAAGGAGCAACATCCCCTCCTGTCATCAGCGCATAGTCTAATCCCTAAAAGCATGAGAATAAAATGTTAGAGAAAAGAGAAAATATAATGTGGTAGAAGTATAAGATTATACTATAGCAAAAACTGTAAACACGCATAATCCACAAGCAAGGAGAACTTAACCACCCAATAACTTACGAACTAATTCCAACTCAATCTGTTTCTTTCTCTCTAACCATGTATGTATAACAAACCAATTATGACCAAACTTTTATACATGTTAAACTATTTTCCATGGATTATTTTCATTTCTATAGTCTTGCAGTACAGAAGAAAGGAGAAAAGATGGGAGCAATACAATTTTCTGTAACATACTCATACAGGATATTAATGATAATTCATACATCATGCAGTTCCTCAAAAGAAAAGTGGACAGTTATTTTGGAATTCAGGATTATTGCTTAATGCATCGCTAGTATCATCCCTCCCCAGGTAAGCCATAACCTACAAATTTAAACCAGTGATATGAAGCAATGTCATTGTAAGATTTCATACCGATTTCCGTGCCAGCTCTCTAGCAGCCATTGTTTTCCCGGTTCCTGGAGGGCCATAAAACAGCATGTTCCGGAATGGAGCCTGGTGAGATTTTGTATTTGCAGTTGCTGAAGAGAGTTGTTCAATTCTTTTTTGAAGAGAAGGGTGCAAAATAACATCACCAAATCCTTTCCCCTTTTCTGGATCAGACCCTTTACGTGATAGATTGTTCACAGCTCGAGAAAACAAGCCAGACCAAGGGTATTTTCCTCTGGAAGACTCTCTGATGAGCGATGGTTGTCCCAATATTCTATCCACGTAGCTCCAAATAACCCTTGCTCCTTCCCTACATTGTAGAAATGATAAAAGCGAAAAGCTGTTAATTTGCATAAAAAAAACCAAAAGAAAACATAGCAGCTTAAGCCTGCTAAACATTTGACAGAAGAATCTACGATCTGCTATTATTTTGGGAAGCAACTTCAGCTTAATGTATACTGACTTCAACCAGGAGACGCAAATGAAAGAACATAATGTCATAGTTCACACCTCTGGAAGACATGTTCCTCTGGAGGAGATAGTACCAAGTGAACCTTTTCATATTATGAAGTGTATACCATCGACATTACTGCTAAAGTGATGATATATAATCACTCCCAGTTCAAGAAATAAAAATTCAGTGTAAATAAAGAATCATGGCAGCTATTACATGAGTTCAAGTACATCCATCCAAACAAAAAGAAGCTATTGCTACAAAGGTCAAATAACTAACCCTCCTGTGCAAATTAAGTCAAATAAGGAAACATAAACATTTTCCCCTTTTGGGTACAGAAAGAAGAGCAAACAATATAATGCTGCAAGCAACTTCAAATCGGGTAAATGGATACGGCAGCCCTCTACTGTAAAAAAATATACTGCAAGTCCATCCATTTTCAATTTGCAAATCACAATTCCATACAGAAAAATAAAATAAAAAGGAGTTCAATACAAAATAAGAATAGTTGAGCTGCTAAAGGAATAAACAAGAACAGTTTAAAGATAAAAATCAACAAGAAAAGTATTTATGTGTGCAGAACCTCAGACAATGAGAGAGAAGCAGCAGGAGTGCATATATTAACACAGACCAGACATGCCCAATTTTCAACTCTTCTAATTTTTAAAATATATACCTTGTCGTGTAAACCCCAGCAGCAAGTGCTGTTACTCCACCAACAGCTACAACTAACTTATTTTGATCTGTCAAAATTGCTCGTAAACCACCTATAGAAAAAAACAATCAATCCACATTAACATGCTTTCTAGAATACCACCTAGAAATCAAAATAATTCTCAAGAACAATATGATAACATTCTCCAGAGACTAACATCTCTAATCATTGGCATGTCACAAACAGTGAAAATAAACACCCGAATGCATCCGAGCAGCTTTCGAATGCCATCAACGACCCAATGTGTGCATACGACAGATTACCAATTATATCTTGTACAGTGATAAACAATGTCATAAATTTCACATCATCATAAATCATTCTCCCTCGTAACATTCGAATGATATATTGTCTGTAACTATTACCCACACCATACATGAATTTTCTATCTGAAAATTTAACATAACAATTCAAGTCCAAACTCTATCCGGTATAATTTAGGTCCTAAATTAAAGCAGATAAGACGATCCTAGAACCACTAAGGATGTGATGATCAGCTGTGTTTGTTCAAATCATAACTTTCACCTTTATTGCTTATCTGTTTCCAGCTAAATGTAGCAGATAGACATGCACGTCTAGAGTTTGTCTATGGTGCTATTGATATAACATAGAAGGGCCTTCAATGTACAAAATACGACATTCATAATATTGTGCATAGAATTACATTTTTCGATAGTTTTACTGCACCTAATTAGCTTAATACCTCCAATATGCTCAAAAGTAGTATTTATGGCAGCAACCCATTTCTCTCTTTCTGCATTTGCACGATCTACTAGGATTCTTCTGTTTACATCTTCAGCTAGCTTTGCTTCATGGGCTCTTCCTTCTGCTTCAGCTATAGCCCTAACTCTGATAGTTTCACGTTCTATGTCAGCCTTTTCCCTCTCTGTTTGCCTGCGTTGCGCTTGAATTTGTTCTTCTGTTGCCCGTCGAGCTTGTTCTTGCCTAATTGATGACTCTTCCTGTAGCTTTACAAGCTCTTGATTCCTTGCTCTATGATACTCATTTTCAGCCTGAAAGACATGAGAATATTAGATTCCCCACCATAAATAACAATTACGTGAACCGCAGAAGTTAAATATTGCATGCCTGCATCCGCTTTCTTGCCAATTCATCCTCATAGCGAGCCATTTGGGATTTTACTTGAGCATTATGTTGTGCTAGCCTTTTCTGCTCATCATATATTACCCTTTGTTTCTCCTGACAGGAAACGAAGTTCATAAATCATGGACAATTCATATGCAATGAGTTCCGCCTAAAATTTGCATGACATCAGAAACCAAGTATGCAACAATAGTCATTTGTGAAACAAGTGTAAAGACCATATTTCCAACGAGCTATTTTGTAACAATAAGTACCTTGAAAACAAAAGATGAAAATTTGCCAAAAAATATAGTTCACTTCCTTCCAAAGATTGAAACTGCTAATAAGCTGAATTACCAACTAATTGAAAGGCTCGTCAAATGCAAAACTACAAATTTTCCTTAATGATTCAGGCTTTTATTGGATTGTCTATTATGCAAAAGAGGGAAAAGTCCTTATCCAAAAGATCATGAATGGATCACAACAAGTAAATGCAATGAAACAAGAAAGTACCAAGAGAACGGCCAGGCACACACAATTCCACTCAAATAATTAATGTCGTGTTAGCAACAAATCTAAGAATCAGCATTAATCAACACCATTGAGCCTAAATGTAAATAGCATATAGCAAAACAGTTATCCCCATACATGTTTTCCAGCCCAGAACTACATAACATAGGTCGATAACTGATCTTCACACAACTTCCACCACATAGTTTGCTACTCGCCCGGATGGGCCTTCATGCATGTATCATATAGTCAAAGACAAACAAGGGCCATTGAAACTTATTCATAACCTGTAACAAAAACATATCTTTTGGTAGCAAAATTTGAAATTAGCTGAGATCTATCTCTATTTTTGTATTCACAAATGGAGACTTTATAGACAGAAAGACAAGGGAATACCCTAAACAAAAATACAACTTATAGGCGTGGCATTATCCATTTTAGAGTTGATGCAAATATTTCTGTGTCAAACATATCATATGCATTGGAGTCCACCAGCAAGGCGGAGAAAGAAACTGAGACAAAATAATCTTACAGCTTCAGCTTGAGCTTGAAATGCTTTAAACTCAGCAGCCTTTGCAGCCCATTCTGCCTGCCTTGTCTCCTCCTGCTTCTTCATAACCTCAAACACCTGGATAAACACACCACCACTAATTAAAGGGCATTCCATTAAATGCTTATTTGATGCTGTAAAAACAATCAAATCCAAGTGACCTCTGCAAATAAATCATTTCCAGGGGAACTAGTTTTTTGAACAACAAAGTGAAGAAAAAACAGAACATTAATCATCATTTACAATTTATAAAGCCTAAAACTTTCTTCGTTCCAGAGAAACCCCAGAAAACAAAAACACAACCCATCAACAAAAAATGCAACCTTCTTGGCTTGACTGGAAGTATTGATCTCCCTCAAGGCCTTAGCGCCACGCTCAAGCGCCTCCGGATCAAACCCAGCAGAGGTAGTCCTCGGGTTATCATTCCGCGCCTTGGGAGTTGAAGTAGAAGAAGATTCATCTCCAGATTTGGGCATTGCAGCAGATTTATCGAAAGGGCCATCGGCGTAGGCGGTGTTCGAGGAGGCTAGGAACGAGATGTGCCCTCCCATTGCAGACGAAGCTTTGCCCATTGTGATTGAGAGTCTTGGAAGAGTTTTTTGAGGGACGAACCTCACAGAAATGGAGCAAGGAAAGAGAAGGTTCAGGGGTTTTGTAGGGTTTGTGCTTCTTTGGGGTTTATGGCAGCAATTCGAGTACCTTCTTGCAACGTCCCAACCCTTCCGGTCCGGTTTAACTTCACGTCAATTTTATAAATTTTAGATATGGGAAAAATGACGTACATATTCTCTACCATGTCCAAGAATGTGTTATATTTAACATAAGATTTATGCTGCATGTTATTTTTTTAGCATTCGTATGTTATTTCATTCTAACCACGTCTACATATGTTATATGTTATTTTATTTTATTTTTTGAATATTCCATCATTTTCCGTATCTACTCATAAATCCACCACACCCAAATATCTTTGTTGAGCCTCGAACTCTGGTTTGAAGTTAATGAGCGAGTAGTGTCAATCACTAGGTCACGCTCAAACTGATTATATGTCATTTTAATATTTTTAAAATAAACAAATGAAATATATTATTTTATTGTATCGTTATGATTATTTTATTTTATTAATTTGTAAAAGTAACATTTGTTAGATAAAAGTAGTAAAAAAATAATACTTATTCTTGGAGAGTCAAATGACATATGCTACATTTCCATGCCAAATATGTCATGGAAATATAGCACATGCTAAAATAGCATAGCAAATAACATGTTATTGGAGTTGATATAACATATTTTGTATTGAAGATGCAAATATAACATAGGTTGAAGATAGTTTTAGACCACTTATGCATCTCGGCAGTTGAGTATCACATTATTTGTGATGAGATCAAGTGTTTGATCCCCTAAAAATGATGAGAACAGTAGGGACACCACATCGATTTATCTTCATACCTCTCACAGAGAGCTTGCGATTTCAAAACTCGTTGATTTTCACTATACTGAACTTTAAAAAAAAAGAGGTACCCAAGTATTTTTGTAATTACACTTAAGGTAAATTTCGTTAGATCTAATATAATTGATTTGTAAAAAAACTAAAATGTCCTCCCTGATATAATTATTTGATGAATGTGAAAAAACTATTTTACCCTCACCTAGATGAGAAACTAAACTTATGGTTCAAGGGTATATTTATCTTTTCAAATAACAAATTAAAAATAAATAAATAGAAAATTACTTGTGAAATGACCAATATGTCTTTTCTTCAACCTCTCTCACTCTCCAACATCAACCAAACTAGGGGTGTTCATTGGGTCGGGTGGGTAGACCCGACCGAGTTTGGGTTCACTTGACAACTGTCGGGTCTAGAAAACAAGACCCAACACTCGCCTCGGAAGAGGTGTCAGGTGGTCGGGTTTGGGTGTAGTCGGGTGTTGGGTTGAGTAGGGTACAACCCAACTCACCCGATGAGCCCAAAAATTGAGCCAATTACAATTGAAATCAGAGTTAACCCGAAATACAAACCCTAAACCCCCAAATTTAGAAACTTCAACTTAAATTTGAAATCAATTCGAATTCGAAACTCTCAATCCAAAATTAAAATTGTAATTGTAACCCTTAATTGAACTCAAATAGGGATAAAAGGTTTAGCCTATTTTGCTAATTGGGTGTCGGGTGACTCGGTGGTTTCGTAGATGTCACCCGAGATTCGACTCGTCCTCTGCCGGGTTGGGTCGATCCAACCCATTTCCCACACGGTTTTTTCGGGTCTCGAGTCAATCGGGTTTGGGTCGGATTGGGTCGTCGAGTGAGTCGGGTTCCGGGTAAAAATGGACAGCACTAAACCCAACTATCCTATTTAACCTCGACTCTACAATGCCATTTTTAGCGAAAATTATCCACAAATTCGTTTACGCAAAACAACAAAATGGGATTGAAATATCAATAACAGTCAATTACAAAAAAAAAACTAAACTAATATCAAAGCCCAATAAGAAAAAAATAAAATTTTATTGAGGCACAAAACAATTATCACTCATATCCAGTAAACTACAAAGAAAATTAATATACCCAACTTTTAGTTTGGGCGAAAACAGAGAAATTTGAATTTCTGTCGACGGCGGAAGAAATTTTGGGTTCTAGTAGTGAACGACGGTAAGGATGGCAATGGGGCGGGTTCGGGGCGGATTTTATGATTCCATCCCCGTCCCGATTTCAAGCACCTTGCCCCATCC